>CAUYQV010064375.1:0-13810 GCA_963574575.1 Galagoides demidoff
TTCAACAGGCAGAAATTAGTCAGACACGGAGTCACATTTAACTCTTTCACTCACTCACTTATACAAAACTTAAAACATAAAAGACACACAAACCAGAACCAGCACAATTGACTGCAGAAACCCAAGACAACCCAATAGGATACTGCAATTTACCAGAACAGGACTAGCCTGCAAATCCGAACAGTCTAAAAAGACTGCTAATGCTAATACCAGAACAGTTTAATAAAGAGCTACAAACATGACAAAAACAAACAACCCAAAGAGACAGATGGACGTATCCATCTTGCCTTGGGGGAGGGGCATCTCGGGCTGCATCCAGCCTAGCCCATGTTCCCCCAGATTCTCTAGAGACCCAGACAGACTTACTTAAGGTGCCATAATTAAATAACCCAAACAGAAAATTTGGAAACCTGTGACCCGAGTTTTTTCTCTTTTACTCTCACAGGCTAAGAGCCCCGGGGCGGAGGGACATCTTCTCTGAGGCCTTCCCCTGGAGCTGTCAGCCAGTGGTGGGTCCAGGCGGGGGTCCGAGGGCGAGGATCTTGCTGGGAGCCTCCAAATGAAATAACTTAGGGGACCTGGAAAAATAGACTCGGACCCCCACTTAGGTTAATTAATTGGTAATTTATTTTACCTGCTGCAGGGGTTGCTGCTTCGAGAGACAGTCAGCAGCCCAGGTGTGAGGGTGAGTTACCTTTTATAGGCTTTGTGTAAACATATTACAGAAGCAAAACGTGGCTGGTTAAGGGGGGTTACAACTCAGGTAGTCATAGATACAGCAATGGACTGATAATTAATACAGTTTCAGTTGACAATGGACACATTTCATATCACAATGGTTATGGTTATACAACAGTAATTAATCAAGTCTCAGTGAGTTTTCCACCATTGTTAATCTACTGAGAACTTGGGGGTTTTGTTAAGCTTGGGACTTTTTTTCCTTGTACCTGAAGCTTGTTCTTGGCAACCCTAGGAGGAAGAAGGGGGCCTGGGAATGTGTCTCGCCCACTCTGCGGGGGGAGGAGGGACTTGCCTTGTTCCTGGAGTTGACTCTGGGGGGAGAAGGAAGGAGGAGGGAAATGGTCTGGGGGGAAATGGGCTGGAGGGAACAGGTGAGGGCTGGGGAACAGGAGTGGGCAGGGGAAAGAGGGCTGGGTTACAACAGAAGGAGCATGTTCAAGAGCACCCACGATGGGCCTGGCATGAGAACAGGAAGCTTCTGGTGCAGGCTCAGTTAGTGGGGGACATAAAAGGGTAAGGAAGGCAACCCTTTCACTCACATCTGGATGGGGACAACTGAAAGGCATCTTAGGGCATGCTAGGACAACGGAAGTAATTTGAGGCAGACGACTCCCATGTAGGAGACTTTGGGTAGCATGGCATAGTTGGTGTCCTCAGACAAATGGGAAGGGAGAGGTGGCTGGGCACGTCCCAAAAGGCTCCATCTGTGCAATACCGTCTGAAGACTCTGGTAAGGGCCCACTACCAAGAAGGGCTCAGAACAACTAATCCAAGTGTGTGCAACACATAGGACACGCACAAGGACAAATAATGGGGTGAGGAGGGGGTGCCAGTGTATGTAGACAGGGCCACTAGCTTTCTGCCACTACCGATGGACAGCCTGCTACAGGCCAGGCTCTGCTTCAGACACCAGGATTTCTGCAGTCAATAAAACAGACAAAAATCCCTGCCCTCCTCCCGTGTTAGTCTATGTTTGGTCGGGCAGGCAGGCAAACAAACAAGTAGGCCTGGCCGGCAGGGTCTGGGAGGAGTGGGTGGGGGACATGGGCTGGAGTGAGACAGAGCAGTTGATCCTGGACCGTCAGGGCTTTCTGGGCCTCCACTCTCCATCCATATTCCACATGCAGAAGGAGGAAGGGTGTCCTGTAAGTGCCTGGGCAGAGGGAGAGAATGTGGCAGCAGAGAGTGACAGCGCTGCGGGCTGGAGGCAGGACACCAGCTGCAGGGAGCAGAGGTGGGGCGTGTGCAGGAGCCTCTCCATCTGCCCGCACAGCTGATGACCTAAATGTGAAGGACCCCCCTCTCCCCCACGGCCTCCTCCCTGCCCCTTATCTGTGCCTGGCTCAGTTCTGACCCGAGCTTTTCACGCGTGTCCTTTGCACTGTCCTGAAGGCCCTCTCTTTCTTTCCTCTGTGTAATGAACATCGATCTATTTATCTATCTGGGCTTCAGCTGACCTTCTGTTAATACCTCCTCCTGGCTGCTTCCTACAAGGGCTGCCCACACCAGGAAGCCCCCTCTTCCTTGAATTCTCATGGAAACAGGTCTCTGTTGCTCCTTTTTTATTTTATATATTTTTAAAAAACACGCCACTATAGGGCCAGCTTCAGGGGGCCCTGTCCTGAGCAAGGCCCTGCGCCTGGTTTCATGTTCTGCTGCCATTGTTTTAGAAGTCTCAGTAATTTTTTAACAAGGGACCCTACATTTTCATTTTGTTCTGGGCCCCCCAAATGATGTGGGCAGTCTTGCAGCATGATCACACATGATAATGTGAACTAATAGCTACATCACATATTTGACTATAAAGTATATCCTCTGACTATGAATCAGCCACAGCAAATACATGCTTCTGACTTACTACTGGAAATTGAAGCTCCACAGATATTTTGAAGTTTTTTGGCACCCTTACCATACCCTCTTTTTCATAAAGAAATTCTTGGTAAACAGGAGACCAAGAATGACTACATTTCATCACTTTCTATCAGAGCAATGAAACATTGGTAGGAAAAAAAAAAATCAATGAAAACTTGTTTAGAGAGTAAGTCAATAGCCATAGAAATTAGCAGTGGGGCCCAGGCCAAGGGACTGATGCTCAAGAGCAATTAGATTAAATCTAAAGATTTTTCTCTGTGGATGTGAAAACCTTTAATAACATTGTAAGCTTTAACTAATAGCACTGACCATGTGTCATTTCAAGGGTGAGGCTAGAGAGACTTCTTACTGAAGCTCTGGGAAGTGACAGTCCTTGTAATGGGTCACATTGTATATCCCCCAAAAGGTATGTTCAACTCCAAGCCCCGATCACTGTGCATGTGACCTTATTTGGAAAGAGTTCCTTTGAAGATATAATTTGGGCCCCAAATCTAATGACTGGTGATCTTCTAAGAAGAGAGATAAGAGATGCCCAAAGAAGGTAGTGTGATGAAGTCGGAGCAGAGATGGGAGTGATGTGTCTACAAGCCAAAGAACCCCCAGGATTGTTGGGAAACAGAAGCTAGGACAGGGACACAGGACAAATTCTCCTTCAGAGCCTCCAGAAGGAACCTATCCTGCCTTCAGCCGGATTTCAGACTCCTGGCCTTCAAAACGGTGTGTGAATCAATTTATGTTGTTTTAAGCTACCAAGCTTGTGGTTGTTTGTTACAATAGCTTTAGGAAACTCATAGAGTCCTTGCAGATAGAAAGTGCTTTTGAAAAGCTGGGAAAAAATGTGTGAATTCTAGATCTAAATCTAAATCACTCATTTTTAACAGGTGAGGAACGAGTATTGGCAAAATACATTCAGAGAAACCACAGTAATCGTCAGGCTTTATTTCATTTTCTATTACATCTAATTAATGAGAGAAGAAGAAAGAGATGGAAGAAAAAAAGAAGATATAAAGAAGTGGGGCTAAAAAATAAATACGGAGAGAGAAGAAGCTGAACACAAGACCACAAGAGAAGGGAGGGGCACAGAAGCTAACATCAAATGAGGCTTACTCGGTGCCAGAGATGATGGTAAGTGGCTGGCATGGATTCTTTAAAGCCCACAACACTACCATTCCACAGATGAGGAAACCGAGGCAGAGAGCTAAGCTCTTCCACAAAGATCATGCTGTGGCCAAGTGTACTAAGCCAGCGGTGGTCACCTGATCACTGTGTCATGCGTGGCCAGCAAATACAGTAATCCAAACTGTCGAGGCTCTGTGTTTCTCTGGCCTGAACATTTCTAGAGCTCAGACACAAAGTAAGTGTTATTTGGGTGATCACTTAAGAGAGAGCGTCTCCTTAGGCCAATTAGATAAACAGAGATGTGGAAAAAAAAATGAGGTAGGCAACCTAGCTGCTTTTCTCTCGGTAATTACTTTTATCATTTAGAGAAGAATCTGTTAATTTCCCCATTCCTTCAGCAAATACTTCTTAGTATTTAGTGGGTGCAAGTAACCCTAGAAAATTCAGGCTTTAAAAGAGCAAAAGATGCATCGGCATAGAGTGTCAAAAAGTGGAGAATTATTGCCTGAAAGGAGGCGCAATGGTAACTTGGTTCTCAGAGCTGAGTTTCCATTTTCTCAGCCCAGCTTTTTTGGAGAAGCAAAGGCAGTGCTCAGGGGGGTGACGGGAGCTTTCCTAGCACAGGGAACTTCTAATCAATCCTCTTGACAAAGCTCCCGGGTAGAGCAAGGAGAGGGCTTCTTACATGGGATAAGAGTCTCAACTGGGGCCAAAAAAAATCTTGTCATAGAGCAAGGTGTCAAGCTCTACTGGCAGATTTGAACCTCACGTGGTGGCCTCTAAGCCAGGGGGCAGACAGGGCCTACAAAGCCCTATTGCTAATAAGCATGAACTGGTGATTATCATTCTTTTAATTGAGCCCTTACTATTTCATCCCATCTACATTATATACCCCCAATTATTACTTGAACTACAGATTAAGAAACTTTCAGAATAATGTCCATTAGAAGTCAACATAAATAAAAGCCAATGTAATGTAAGGTATAAAACACAAAAACCAAGCAGATGGCAGGGGCCTTTGATAGAGTTTTCTTCCTTTAATTAGTTCAGTGGCTTGTTGCTAAAAACCTGCTGTTATATTCATATCAGAGACCTGCTTTCAGAATGTTCTTTCAAAAACCATGCAAAATTCCCAGACTTAGTTGAGGGGGTGAGCAGTGGGCAGATTGAAGATGGAAAGGGCCCAGCAAAACAGAGGGTCCGCCTCCTCGGGTCCCCGCCACTCACTCCTAAAGACAGTGGCACGAACAGTACCATTGAAAGCCACGGTCCACTGTCACAGCTACTCAGAGTGTGCTAAGTTTCAAAGATCTCCATTTAAAACATGGAAGAGAAACGCTCCTGTCTGGCTTGTGTATTCCTCTCGAACAATTTGTCTATTCTCTGCTTTTTCTTCTCTCAAGAGCTCTAACTCAGAAGAGGCCACACTGAATAGATAACAAGTTTTTAAGCAAACATTTTAAAAGCTGCTGGTGTTTTTTAGTGACCTGTATTGAACAAATCACGTTGATAACAGTACTATTTAAGAAATAAATTTCAACTATCTTTTTGTTTAAAAACACCTTAAGATTAATTTTCCATTCAGAGATCTACGATTAAAAAGACTGAAATTAGTTTCGAAAGTATCCATCAGCTAAACATGGTTGCGTGTTTTTAAACCCAAATTTAGACACAGAATATATGTGGGAAAACTATTCTATGCAAACATAACTCTAATTTATTAAAGCTCAAAGAACTGCAGATATGCATGAAAATGTGATTATTCATCTTTTTTAACTCTAGTTTCTTGAAGCCGAAAGAATTGGAATATTCGAGAGGAAGTAAAAGAATTTACAAGTCTAAGATGATCCATTGTCTCATCCATAGTAGTACATCTACAGGATGCAGAAAGTTGGAGATTTTTGTCAAAAGTCAGAAAAACGCTTTCTTAAAGAAAATAAATTAATGAGGATAAAAGTAGAAAACAAGGTAAGAAAAAATGAAGACTCTTTGTACTCCACATCAGACCCGTCACTCTTCAGGGAGCAGAGAAATATCAACAGCTTTTGCATGGAAGAGAACCCATATAATGCAGTGCTTTACCCTAATGCTAAATACGTAGGGCTGTATGATTCCATCCCTCGGTTCAATTATAGCATGCAAATGCCTGAGCCACTTGCTTTCTAAAAACAGACGCAGGGAAACGACCAAACTAACAATGTATATTTAATAGACGCACATTTGTCCTTCTGAAGGTTTGGAAAGCAACCAAATAAATTGGTTTCTTTTGTCATCTCTGACAAAGGGCTATCTAGTTCCAATAGGCACTTGGCCTACTGGCCCTAAAGGAAATAAAAGTTTTGAAAGAGGAGACGGTTCACATTCTGCCTTTCCTGCCCGTTCTTTTCTCTCTGGATCCTTTATCTCCACTTTTTCCCACTTTCAAATTGTCAGACCATTTGCTGGGGCAAAATCTCTAATTCTATCCTGTCTCTCCTCCCCACAATGGCATCTCACTGGGCAATTTGGCATCAGAATCAGTAACCAGCCCTTCTTGGAAAACAGGGTGAAGGGGACAGGCCATACTTTTCTGATGGCAGGCCCTTTCTACAAGTGCTACTCTGAAACAGAGATAGTGGTCTTTCCAGTTTATAAATACACATGGGAAAATGTACTTAAACTCCCACCAGGTTTCCAGATCTTTTTGTTTGGTCTGGTGAACAAGATAAAGGCTGGGACCAAGGGTGCCCCCAGCACCCAGAACACAAACAAAAACGATGGGATGGCATCTCCTGTCTAAAATTTGCTTTCCCAGATGTCTATGCATGAAAGGGAGTTAGCATCACTGAAAACCCAAGACAAAACAGAAAACATGAACCAGGCAACTGTTTTCCCTGGGTCGGAGACGGCAATACACTTTACTGCTACTCTGAGTGGAAAAGTACTGCTCCACTTTCCCCAGAACGTCTCTCAATGTGACAGACTGGGCATGCTCTGTTCGAGTCTTTCACTGGACCTGAGAATATGGAGAGGAAATGGGCCCAATTCTCCAGAGCTAAGTCAACCTACAGATAGATGTTTCTAGGCATAAGCACCAAGCTAACTACTTGCAAATCTGATACAAACCCATGGTGTTCCGTTTGTTGCTAAGTGGAGAAGGCTAAGGAATTTGCTGTCTCTGGACTTTACAGTCAGAGACCAGATGGAAACCATAAACTATACCTCTCCACCTGCCTTTCGCGACAGACCAAAGAACAGAGTCTTGCTTACCTTAAAGTTGTGTGTCTTCTCATAGTTGAAGTGGTTGTCGTTGTGTGTGAGGGCTGCCCTTCGAACCAGGGAGGAGATCTGCGAACAGGCAAAGAGTTTGAGAGGGGGCCAGAGGAAGGCGCCTTTGACTCCCACCTTCACCCCCAGTGCGACGGCCAGCAGCTCCGGGCGTTTTCTGCCCTGCTTGGACTTCCGAACCACAGCACACTTTTTCTCATTTTCCAGCCACAGTTCCTGGGAGAACATCGTGCCCGGATCCCAGATCTTTCTAGTTTCCCCTGTGGAGCCTGGGGAGCTCCGTGCCGCCGTCAGGGCTTTCGAACCGCAGCTAATGTTAGGCAGCAGATTTGAGGCAGCTGCGTCCTGTCTGCAGAGGCCTCCAGCATGTGACCTAGAAGGCCCGGTTTGAGTGATGGCCGGGTGGAGGGGGCTCTGCTTCTGAATAAGGACGGGCCTGTTTTGTGCTATTTCTTAAGGCCGACGTGTGCCTGGAACAATAGCACACATTCATGTGTGCAGCAACCCCCAGAAGCGGTGTCCAGTCAGCCACTGAGGATTCAGGGCGGCAGGGGCAGGCGGCTTTATTTCTCCTGCTGCAGCACATTGTAAAGCAGAGACCTCTCCTCCTTACCAACACATTTCAAACTCACGTGTGCACCCCCCCCCCCCCAAGTAGCTCTGATGTGCAAAGTCTAAGGCTGCATCCAATTATTCTGGGGCTCTGAACCTCATCCTGGGCTGAACTCCAGCAGATTAAACCTTTAAACCCTGATGATTGTTTAATCATACAGGGGTAAAGCCTGTGTCTCTTGTTTTAAATCTGCCTCAGCACTTGAAAGCTTCACTTTTATTCTTAGGCATGTATTAAATTGAAACAGTCTGAACACCAAATGGGGCATCAAAGAGCAAAGCGTTTCAGCTCTGAGTCCACTTTAGAAGTTGCAAACTAAGAGGTAGGACACCTCCCAGTCTCCCCTCTCTCCTTCCAGCACAAACAACCTCTGCTCAAACCCACACAGACAAGGCAACATTCCTTACCAAAATATCACGGTTGCTTGCCTTTTAAATAAAACATCTTTGATATTCTTTCTATGCGTGGCCAAGCCTATAAAAATGCCCTCCTTGCTCTTAAAAGTATTATCTGTCTGATGGTCTCCTGGTCCCAGGTCTTCCCATTAAGGATACCATGATGTCTTGGGAGTACTCCTGATCTGATGGCAAAGTTTAATGCAGCTAATGCCAGACAGCAAAATCAATGCTTTAGGAACTTGAAGGTGAGAACTAGATGGCTGGAGCTTTATGTAAATGGATGGTCTGTTAATTTCAACCTGTCTCTTACTGAGAGGAGGCACCATGCTCCAGCCTTGTGGAGAGACCAAAGGTCAACCCTTCTGTGCAGTTCTTTATTCCCAGCAATCACCATCACTTCAACTTGGTTTAAAAATCCATCCTCCCATTTCATCTTTGTTACCTTCAAAAATAACTGCCGATTTTTATATCGCGCTACTGAGTACAATAATTTCCGTAGCGTCAGACGATGGATGTTCAGGATGTGTCAAATGCACTTATTTTAAACTTCAGCATGTGGGTATGAGGAGCAAACTTTTTATTCCCATTCTCTCAGATGAAGAGACCAAGGCACCGAAGATGGAGATGATTTTCCCCAGGCCATGCAGCTGGTTCAAGTCACAGAGCCCAGATCAGAAGGCACCTGTGCCCATGCCCTGCTCTGTGTGCCCTGCTGCCTCACTCCACCCCGTGCTGCCACCCCCTGACCTCGGTCCTTCCAGATGCTTTATCTGAAAGCCCTCCCCTTGCTCCACAATAACTCAGACCTTCGTGTCTTTCCAGGCCACCTCACACACAATAATCTTCCTAATCTGCTCACCACTCCATCTGCTTAGGACATGCCAGCGCTTCTCCAGGGCTCAGCTGTGTCTTGGAATCATGGGTACTTCCTGAGCTGGTTCAGATGTATTTCCCTAGACTCCCCTTTACAAGTCCAATAAAATCTTTTCTCCAACATACTCAATTTCTCACCTCGGTAGCTTGCTCTGTTTTTTAGAATAGTTCAGCATCATTTCAACATGTCTGCATTTCCACTAGCATTCACATTCTAACTCAAATGCCACCTTTTCCCAAAAAAGCCTTCTCCAACTCCCCCACTGGAGGCAAACACTCTTCTTTGAAATCTCACAGCATTTTCTCTACATTTTCTGATGACACTTCTCACTTCTATGTTGTATGAGAGTGATTTAGGTGGTTCTTATCCCCCTGTTATACAGAGAACGCTCACTGAGGTGTGTTCGATGCTAATTTGCTCTTGTCTCTCCCTACAAGCAAAGGTCCCTTGCCATGGTAGGAACTAAAGGTAAGTTTCTAGGGAACACCTGTCCACATAGGGGGGCACAGTTGTGCAAGGTGTATGTGGTTTGGGGTCTCTTGCCCCATCCTGTGATTGCCCATCCCCTCTGCCTTGGCTTCCAAGGACCTGTTTCACCCCCAGGCTCTTTAACCCCCTTTCATCATCCAATCCCAAGAACTGATGGAGTTAAGTAAAGCGATGGAGAGGAGGGAGATGGAGCCTTTCCCAAACCTTCACTGCTAGCAAAGCAAGAGAGGCCTTGTGACGGCAACCCTTTTCAAGCAAAAAACGAACTCCATGATCTCAACTAGATGAATGATATGGATATACAGCTTTAGAATCTGACATAGATAACTCTTTTAAATGGCGTGTAGGCAAAAGGGATCTCCCTCTCCTTTTTGGTCTATGGGTGGTTGAATACAAGGAGATTTGATATTTTCTCTTGTGTCTGTGCCTTTACTTGTAACAAGTAATTTTTATTTCTATTTGTGACAGTGATTTCTTTCTCGGATATTGATTCAATAGAATTTGCCCAAACACAAGACACATTCAGAAATGTGAAGGAACCACTCTCTGTTCCCCTAGGAGGCTTCTTTACAGGGGACTGTAAGTGTGAGCTTTTGAGCCACATTATTGTGTGCCGTGTAGATGACCTCACATCACCCTGCTATTACAGGAAAAATGATTACAAAAATCTCTTGGTAAAAACTTCCCTCTTAAATAATCCAATCGCATAGAGCTCTCCTTTATCTACACTCCCCAAGGACAGATACTTGGTTTCTTTTATAATCACCACAATGTCTAATACAGGGCTCTCTATACACAGTGGACTTTCAATACTTTGGCTGACCGTCTTCTAGCAAAAATTTCTATCTGACCTATTTTTATCTACACATTCATTAGATGAAGCACATTTCCCTATACACACTGCTTAAACCAGGGATTCTCACTGGAGTGCCTGACATTTAGGGCTGGATAATCCCTCGTTGTGGGGCTGCCCTGTGCCCTGTAAGATGTTTAATGGCATTCTTCGCCTCTATTCACCAGATGCCAGTAGAACTCCCAATAAGGATCATCAAAAATGTTTCCAGACATTGCCAAATATACTCTAGAAGGCAGGCAAAATTTTCCCTAGTTGAGAATATGTGAATTCAGTTGATAACACAGATATTTACAGCATGCTTACTGCATATCCAGTATTATACTAAGCACTCTGCATATTTGGACTCACATAAGATTTAAAGCCCTTTGCAGGAGGTGCTGTCACAATTTCCCCAGTTTTTCAGGTAAGGAAATGGGAACTGCGAGTCTCAGTGGTCGGGGAGAGGCACAACTAACCAGGTCTGTGCTTCCCCCACTCCCCAAGAACAAGTTTACTGTTTTTATTGTGGCAAAACATACATTACATAAAAGTTAAAATTGTAACTATTTTGAAGCACACGGTCTTGGTGCATTTAGTGTATTCACAGTGTTCTCTGACCTTCCCCTCTAGCTAGTTCCAGAGCATTTCATCACTCCGAAGTGAAACCCTGTGCCCATCAGGACCGACTCCCTGCTCTCTTCCCCGCCGGCACCTGCAGTCTGTTTCCTGTCTCTGTGGCTTTGCCTATTCTGAATATTTCACATAAAGGGAATTATACAATGTGTGGCTTTCTGGCTCATTTCACTTAGTGATGTCTCCAGTTTCATTCGTGCTGCAGTGTGTAGCAGGACTTTATTCCTTTTCATTGCTGAGTAATGATCCATTTCTTTCATCCATTTAGCAGGCGATGGACATTTAGATAGTTTTCACCTCTTCACTACTGTGGCTAGTGCTACTAAAAACATTTTTTTACAAGGTTTGATCAAACACTTGTTTTCAATTCTTTTGGGTATATCCTCAATCTATGCTTTTAACCATCTTCTAAACGTCCTCTCATCCTGATAATGCATTAAAAAATATTCAGTGGTCGTACCCCAGAATTACTCTCTTCCGCATTATTAGCCTGACTAGCAGTGCTGGTGTTTTCTGGACTGGTTTTTGAAGAGGCGGTTTTTGTTCTCCCTGGGGCCTCGGTGAACGCAGGCACTACTTAAGATGCTTTTGGAAGTAGGTGGGGGCTATAAATAAATGGTGAAATAAGCTCACCACTTCCCTTTTTCTTTTTTTATAAATGAGGGTTGGGATTCTATTTTCCGAGGCCTCTCACTGTTCTTTCTCTCTGTGATTAGAAGCCTGGACACAAGAAGGAGTCAGGTTAACAAAAAGGCAATAAAAAACTGTCAGACAAAGACAGAGGCAAGGATGGGTCAAAGGGCAGGAAGAGATGAGAAAATGGAGCCCTTTGGGGGCACAGTATACATGTAAAGGGCCCAGGAAAAGGGTAGTGGGAGAAGGAGGGAGACCCCTGATCTGCCCTCACTTTTAAATCTTCACATCGTAAGCCCAGAGGAAATCTCAAATTTCACCCAACTGAGGCCTCCTTCTCTCTCTGGCTTCAGATGGGACTACCTCTCAGCCTGTAGGGACCACAACAGACTGCCTTATTAGTGCCAATTTCTAGATAAGGTGATTTACCATTAATCTGTAATCCTTCCATAGACATCAGACAAGTTCCAGTGCTGTAATTTGAGAGGGTTCATGGAAAATGTCATCCTCAGTCCCTGGACAGCCTTTCCCACTATTCCAACCCCAGTGTTTGTGCTGCTGAGCCCTTTAAATGTCTCTGTTTCTTGAGTCTGAATTTGTCTCCCTTAGGTGTGTTTACTGCCTGCTGGCCGCCCCCCGTGCTACAAACACTTCCCTCCCGCTGCTGCAGGCTTCTGCAGCTTCATGGCAGTGCATACATGAAAATCAGTGTTACTACTGATAAAGGAGGGTGTCATGAGGAGGGTGCTCTAGGATCATGCTGGTATTGTGTGAATTGGGTGGTCTAGGAAAAAAGTTGGGGATTTGTCAAAAGCCTGGAAAAAGCTCGTGTGCATTGATCCAATGACTCTGTTGGTAGGATTCTCTTAAGAAGATGTTCAAAGATTAATATATTAAGAGAGAGAGAGGGATATTCAATAAAATAATAATATCAAGAAAAAAGCCTAAACTTTCATTCAAGATGGAGAAAAATTAAATAAATCATGGCATGTGTGTTTTGAGGGGTAGTTTCCTAAGGAGAGCACTTCAACCGTATTGACGATGTTCATCAATGAGGTACGGAGCACTTTTTCTAGGATGAGCTGGTGCACGTCACTGCATGACCTCGCTGTGTGTGTATTCACATGAACATTGCGCAGACCTTAATACAGATGATTAAAATGACATTTGCCCCAGACAGTGTTGGATGACAAGTACACTCCTGAAGCATTATAGTATGATTCCAAGCTTTGTAAACAGATGCCCAGAGAAAAAGAGATTATCAGAAGAAAGCAGCTTGGGTAGGAACATAGACCAATGACCAGGACAAAGAACCCAGGCATAAAACCGTCCACTTACAGCCAGCTGATCTGTGACAAAGCAGGCAACAGTATATACTGGGGAAAAGAAGCCATATTCAATAAACAGTGCTGTGAAAATGGGATAGCCATACTCAAAAGAGTAAAACAGGATCTCTATCATTACTCACACAAGTTAATTCAGGATGGTTAAAAACTTAAATGTAAGGTATGAAACCATAAGAATTCTGAAATGTTGGAGAAACTCCTCTAGATACCAGCCCAGGCAAAGAATTTATGAGGAAGACCTCAGTGGCAATCACAGCAACAACAAAATAGATGGGACTTGATTAAATGGAAAGGCTTCTGCACAGCTAAGGAAATAATCAGCAAAGTAAGTAGATAACCTCCAGCGTGGGAGAAAATATTTGTAAGCTATATAACTGATAAAGGGCTAATAACCAGAATAAACAAAGAACTCAAGCAAATAAGCAAGGAATAAATAAACAATGCCATTGAAAAGTGGGCAAAAGATATGAACAGAAGCTTTTCAAAAAAACAAAAACAAAAACAAAAACCAGACAAATGGCCAGCCAACATATGAAAAGTGCTCAATGTCACCAATTATCAGGGAAATGCAGATTGAATCCACAATGAGATATCATCTTACCAAGTTAGAATGGCTTTTGTTAAAAAGTCCAAACACAATAGACCTTGGCGTAGATGCAGAGAGACAGGAACTGCACTGCTGGTGGGACTGCAAATTAGTACTGTCTTTATGGAAAACAGTATGGAGATTCTTCAAGAAACTAGAAGTCAACCTACTGTTGCATCCAGCAATCCCCCTACTGGGTGGTCACCTAAAGGAAAAAGACACCTGCACTGGAATGTTTATTTCAGTACCATTCATAATTGCAGAGAGGTGGAATCCACCCATGTGCCCATCAATTCATGAGTCAATTAATAAAATAAGGTATATGCATACCATGAATATCACTGAACCATAAAAATGTATGAATTATTGGCTTTTATGGTAATTTAGATGGAACCGGAGAGTGT
>CAUYQV010064376.1:0-14984 GCA_963574575.1 Galagoides demidoff
CCTGTGGTCCCAGCTACTTGGGAGGCGGAGGCAGGAGACTCGCTTGAGCCCAGGAGTTGGAGGTTGCTATGAGCTGTGATGCCATGGCACTCTACCCAGGGGGGTAGCTTGAGGCTCTGTCTCAAAAAAAAAAAAGAAATTTACCTAGGAATGAAAACAATGTAACCTAAACATTTGTATCCTTAGTTTTTTTTTCTTTTGAGACAGAGTCTCACTATGTTGCCCTCAGTAGAGCGCTATGGTTTCACAGCTCACAGCAACCGCAAACTCTTGGGCTTAAGTGATTTTCTTGTTTCAGCCTACTTATAGTTGGGACTATAATTACCTGCCACAATGCCCAGTTAGTTTCTGGTTGTATTTGTCATTGTTGTTTAGAAGGCCTGGGCTGGGTTTGAACCCACCAGCCTTGGTGTATTTGGCCGGCATCTTACCCACTGAGCTACAGGCACATCCTGTATCCTCATATTAATTTGAAATTTTAAAAATTATTTTAAAATACTAAAAAAAATAGTTTAGAGGAAAAGTGAAGACCTCAATTTCAGACATGGTGTTTGTTTATATTTTATTTCTTTTCACAGTAATTGTATACCTTTGTTTTAAGAACCATCCTTTACTTAACTTTCTTTTTTTTTTTAAGTTTTTTTACTTTGTTGCTTTTTTGTTGTTGTTGTTAAGACAGAGTCCCACCCTGTGCCCCTGAGCAGAGTACAGTGGCTTGGTAGCTCACTGCAACCTCAGACTCTGGCTTGTGGTCATCCTGCTGCCTCAGCCTCTGGAAGCCGCTGGGATTACAGGTGCTCCCCATAGCACCCGGCTGGATTTTTCCATTTTTTTCATGAGTTGGGGTCTCATTCTCACATAGGCGAGTCTCAAACTCCTGAGCTCCAGTGATTCTCCCTCCTCAGCCTCCCACAGTGCTGGGATCACATGTGTGAGCCACTGCGCCCAGCCTTTACTTACCTTTTTATGTAGATTGTCCAGCAAAATTCCAGGGCAGATATTTGGTACAGAATAAATGTTTAATAATGTTCTCAAAAATAAACATCTTTCCTATTTAACTTTACACATATCAGTGCCTCTTCATCCAATTCCTAAAATTCCAGATGACTCTAGTCTAGGCCTAAAGAATAATGCTTGAAGCTTTGTATAATAAGATCATACTATTCTGGGTTCAATTCACTTTGTAATCTGGTCTATTGCTCCACCACCACCCCACCTTCCACCTCAGCATTGTTTTTAATTAGATCCCTTTAGATTGGATTATATACTTTGTGATTTATCATGAAAATCTCAGACACTCCTACTTGGGAAAGTGAGGACCAATTCACTTTTTCAGAGTTAGCATTGCACCACAGCACACTTCCTGAGATAGTATCAAGCTAGAGTGCAGCTCCATGTTGTGGTTCTGACTCAGCTCTTTCTTCTATAGCCCCTTGTCCCTTAATAAACTGATTTAGGGAATATTAAAACAGTAGCTTAATTGGCAATAATCTACAAATATCTGCCAACTTCTAAAATTCACCATTTGTATTACACTTTGCTATTAAGAAAATCATTTGACATTTCTGATTTTTGTGGGAACAATTTTGCTTAGTAACAATTTTGTGGTAGGTGATTAGATGTCTATATTTGGTTTTAAGAGAATTGACATAAAACTCTGCCAAACAGCAATGTCTTGCTAATTATAATTAGCACATGCTCTCAGTTTCATCTATCAGAAAAGCCTCCTCAGAATGGCTGGAGAGGGTGAGCGTAAGCTTACTTCTTGTTTACCCAAAGAGAGCTCTTTCTGTGCTCCGTATGCACATCTGAAAATAACAATCTTTAATGGCAGGGAAAGAGGCTGGGTGCCTGTGGATCACGCCTGGGAGGCAGAGGCGGGTAGATTGCTTGAGCTCAAAAGTTGAAACCAGCCTGAGCAAAGGTGACACCTCATCTCTTAAAAAAAACTAGCCAGGTGTTATGGCAGGTGCCTGTAGTCCCAGCTATTTGGAAGGCTGAGGCAAGAGGATTTCTTGAGTCCAAGAGTTTGAGGTTGCTGTGAGCTGTGACGTCACGGCACTCTACCCAGGGCAACAAAGTGAGACTGTCTCAAAAAAAAAAGGCAAGGAAAGAATCTCATGTCCATATTTTCTAATTTAGCCCTACAATAAAGTGCTTGCTTATTTTTCAATTGGGAATCTCTTTTCCATAAGGAGATGAAAAGAAAATATAGTATTCTGTCTTTAATTGCTTACATAAGGGATACATCAGAGACCAGGGAGCTTAACTAAATGATTAGACTTCTTATGCTCATTAGCTCTATTATTGGTTAATACTTTTTCAGGTTGAATTATATTAGAACAAGGCATACTGCAAACCTGCTATAATCTCTGCCTACACAGTGAAGTAAATGATATTAGGAATTAAAACATCAGAGACTGCACAATCCTCTATTTCTAGTCAATCCTGTCATCAATCAAAAAAGAAATTGGACAAAGAGGAACAAAAAATGTTTTTTTTTCCAATCTCTTCCTACAATTCCCATTGGTAATAGAACTGAAGTACAGAACACTTGGCAGGTTTACCCTCCAAAAAATTAGGGGTTGGGCAGTTGAGATAAAATCATGACTAAATACTTGCCAAATCCACCCTCATTTACCTACTCTCAGCATTACCTCCCCCAAATAATTCCTCAAATAAAAAAACTAGATGAGTCAAATCCAATTTAAAGTATAAGAGCCAAAAAAACAAAAAACACATTGCTGGGGCAACTAACCAAAGCTTAGGGGTATGAGCCACAGACCAGAGATGCTTGTCTGCTCTTCTATCTTCCTAATGAGTAGCAGATTGGCTCTTGCCAACTAGCTATGCAAGAGGTGATGGCCAGTATAAGATGTTTGGGAAAACTGCTCGTGGAGCAATGGTCACATCAGTATTAAACCACAGCAGCTTGTAACCAACCCCATCAACTACAACCTCATCTGTCTTAGACACATATTTTAGTTCCTTCCGTTAGTTTCCAAAAATTAAAGTTTTATGTTTGGAAAATTATACATGATTCGTAAATACTGTGTAGTCATTGCTACCATTCTTTTCCCTTTTTAGGAAGAATTTCAACTTTCATGTATTAGAAAACCCTAGCCTAATACTCTACTTGAGATGTTATTTGATGGACATGGTGGGGTGGGTCTGGCGAAATGTTTGAAAAAAATGTTGAACTAAGTTTTAAATAGGTTCCTGTAACCAGGACTGACCTTTTAATATAATGTGTATTACTGCCTGTTTTCAGGGGGAGGGGAAGAAAGTATAAGCAGGGTGTTCAACCTTTTTTCCCCCCTATGTTGTATATTGGAAGAATAAGAATAATCTTGGGTAACAGATTATATACACAAATACAAGTGAAAACTGATTAATAAAAAAACGGTCCATGCATGCTTTTTGTGGTATCTGACACCACTATTTGTGCTTTTGAGACACACTTTTCCTAAATGGCACACAAACTGCAAAAATAAAGTTTTGATTTTTCAGATTAAAAAAAAAAAAACTCATACAGAAACCCTGAAAAATGTTACTCCTAAAGTATAAAGTATTTATTAATACTCCAAAAAGTTTTTTTTTTCTTTTTGGAGACAGAGTCTCATCCTGTTGCCCTGGCTAGAGTGCCATGTTATCAGCCTACCTTACAGCAACCTCAGATTCCTAGGTTCAAATGATCTTCCTTTCTCAGCCTCCCAAGTAGCTGGGACTATAAGCACCCACCATGATGCCCAGCTAATTTTTCTATTTTTGGTAGAGACAGGGTCTCACTCTTCCTCAGGCTGGTCTGGAACTCCTGAACTCAATACTCCTAATAGTTTATTTGTAACATGCAACTTCTAAAATGAGTTTTCTACACCCAAAAAAACAAAGACCAGAAAATGTAGTTAGTTCTGGATTTAAATCCTCTCATTTAGCATGTATGTGAAACCGAAAATGACTTGGCCATGAGCATTTTCCTTACTTATAAAGTACAGATAAGAATACCTGCTTTGTGTGGTTGTTTTCAGGATTACATGTAAGGGATCTGGGCAAAGCAAATTAATAGGCTCTCAATAAATGCTGGCTCTTGTTATCATTTCTACTAAACTACCCTGCTACAACATCATCCAAGATCCACTCCTGGTATCCTGAATACCTGGTCAATTAATTATGGTCTTGAGATAGCTGAGGAGCAAGAAAATAAAATCCACACACAAGCCAGTTGTCATATTACTGTTTTTTATTACAATATGTATAGTGTATACTAATTTAAAGAGAAAAACGTTAATAAAATGAAAGTCTAGATAACTCTTATTTTAACAATCCATTTATATTATGTCTCAGATTTTAAAGAGTCATCTCTGCGAATTTTAGATCAAAAAATGAACAGATGAAAGTGACACAGAGTTAAGCAGTAAAAAGCTGAAATTAAAATTTACATTGGCTAGAACTGAACATTCAGACAACTTTCTCCAAAGGAAAATCTAACTTAACTCAAAAAGTCCATTTTTTTGAGTTTAATTATCATGTCAATTAGAAACCCAGGACTATATGAAAGTATTTTTACTTGGTCGCATTTGACTATCTAAAACCCTCTGAGCATACTATCTGGCATGTCTTACTCCTCTGAGACAACTGTCTACTTTCTGAAACCAGAAGTGCGAGTCTGTTTGTGATTTAAGCTTCAAGAAATAGTCTGTAGGGCAGCGCCTGTGGCTCAGTCAGTAGGGCGCCGGCCTAGTGAATATGGCGGGTTCAAACCTGGCCCTGGCCAAACTGCAACAACAACAAAAAGTAATAAAAAAATAAAAAATAGCCAGGCATTGTGGTGGGCGCCTGTAGTTCCAGCTGTTCAGAAGGCTGAGGCAAGAGAATCACTTAAGCCCAAGAGCTGGCGGTTGCTGTGAGCTGTGATGCCACAGCACTCCACTGAGGGCAACAAAATGAGACTCTGTCTCTAAAAAAAAAATAAATAAAATAGTTTGTAGAAAACTATCAGCTAAAGAATCATGCTAAAGTTTTATTTAAAAAGTCTTACCTTTCCTTCACTGTACAGCAGCTACTTCTATGAATAAAGAGTATGTGGATACTTTTTAAGAATTCAAAATGAGAAAATCCAAAACAGAGGTCTGGCTACATGAACATATGTGCACATATGTATCACACTTGATCCCCCCACACCCCCAAAACAGGTTTAAATAGATAAAATAACCCATTATTCTAAATTCAGAATACAGATATAAACACTGTTTATAAATCAGTGGTACTACTAGACAGAATGTTTAGTTAGAATACTGCACCTGTAGTTCAGAGGTACTTTGACTAGAACCCATGAAAAGAAAAACCATTCAAAATAATAAGCACATTTTTCTAAGAGCAAAGAATTCTCCCACTTTTTATTAAGACATACTAATACTTCCATAAACTTACAAGATAAGCTATTCAATAAAAGCCTTTTCCTATACATATAATACACAGAAATTATTTTAAAAGTCTGTTCATATAACAGATTCTTTTGGTACTAACAAAAAATTTCAGATACAAATAATTGACTAGAAATGAAACCATCACTTAACCAAGATACATAGGACTTTACTGCACTTCATTCCAGGAAAAAAAATCCAAGTAATTCTTATTGTGTTAAAAGAATAAAGTACATTTGTCATAATATAACATTATTGTATTCTCTTAAAGCAGAGACTATTTAAAGTTTTTAAATTAAAAAATGTTCAGGCTTACTTCTGTAAACAATCATTACTGGTTACACATAATTCTCTCATCATGCAAAAAACCTCAGTTAGTTGTTTTCTAAAGTCTATTGATGTCAAACAAACTAATAACAGCAATTTTATTAGTAAGCTATAAATCAGAGAGGTATAGAAATTCAGCAATTGAACTGTATTTCCTATCTACAGTATTACTGCTACTCAATCTATTTTCTTCACATTTTAGAAGAACTAATAGGCATTGATGGTCAAATTAAGAATTTCATTATTGCAGCAAATAACAGAATAAGTGACAGAAAGAGAGTTCCTCATGTCATGACAATCTTTATGATCCTTTAAGAGGTAAAGAATTTTATGTGCTCCTTTTATGTGAAAAGGAATAGAAAACAAAAGCAGGAGGTTAAGCCAGGTACATACAGGGAATGCTTGGATAGCTATATTGGAACTATATTTATTACAAAAAAAAAAAAAATGATCTGGAGTCTGCCCGATGCACCAAAAATCCCCCCCAAAAAACAATCAGAGCAGACATTAGTGCAAGTTTAACCTGATAATTTATTTGTGAAAAAAAGGTAGTTGTGACGAGAAAAAGTTCAATATTTTCCTTGCAAACACAAAGACACTCAATAGGAATTTTTAAGGTAGTAGGGTCAGAAAATGCAACAGTCAACTCTTATAATTTTTTTCAATTAAACAGATAAATCAAGTTTAAGACAGATGATAAAATACTTTCCAGCCTGAACATTTATCAGCCTATAAATCCTGTTGTTCCAATGGGCTTCTGAATAAAAAAAAACAAAACCCAAGAAATTTTTTATAAGAGCTACCACATCTAGAAGTGACGAAAATAAATTAGTCCCCCCCCAATACTGTTTAAAGCATAAAAAGCTATATATCTTATAAAATTAACCAGTGTTCTTACAAAAGTAATACAATTTTGGACTGATGATGTTACACTGTATTTGTGGCGAAGTACTAGGCACAAGAATATATGTAGCAATTAGGCATTTTTCAGTCTATTCAGTCTATGGTTATCATTTAATTCTTGGCAATATACAATAACTGGTATGCATTTTGGTACTTAAGTCATGAATTGTGGAAACAAGAAGCAGTGCATTGATACTAACAGGGTCTAACAAACAATTACAGTATTGAACAAATATTTTCTATGAACTTTGCGATTTGTTTTGCTGTTGGTTGCTTGTAGTAGATCCTGCAAAGACAAAAGAAAAACAAGTCAACATAATTTGTTGTATATTGCCAACATTGGCTAAATTTTCCTGACAATGACATGGATGATAAATACAAAAATATCAAAAACAAATAAGGCAAATTTCATGTAGGCTGAGTAAGACTGATATTCTAAAGACTAAAATATTCTAAAGAGCAGAACAGAAGTGTCTATTTGATGATAGGACAAACAAGTTTCAGACTGAATAAATCACAAGGGGAAAGTTAAGTTTATTACAACTCAAATATCTGCAGTTATAAGATTTGTATTTATTACTTCAAAACTATAAAATATCACCTCAAGGTTTAAACATGCCATGTTTCTCCAATAAAACAGGTGTAACAAAGGAAGGAGGAGACTGCCAATGCTCAAAAAAGTAACGAGTTCTATAGAACCTGGAGATTTTATTTTATTTTTGAGAGACAGAATCTTACTTTGTTGCCCTTAGTAGAATGCTGTGGCGTCACAGCTCATAGCAACCTCAAACTCTTGAGCTTAAGTGATTTTCTTATCTCAGCCACCCAAGTAGCTGGGACTACAGGTGCCCACCACAACACCTGGCTATTTTTTAGAGATGGGGTCTTGCTCTGGCTCAGGTTGGTCTCGAACCTGTGAGCTCAGGGTAATCCACCCATCTCAGCCTCCCAAATGCTCGTATTATAGGTGTTTGGCCTAGAGATTTTAAAAGCTGGTAAGTTGTGTTTAAGAGCCCCAAAAGGGTAAGAGACAAATAAAGTAATAAACTTATTTTCCTAAATCTTACAAAAAATATATTTATGTACTAAATGTGTAAAATTTAATGTCTTAACCAAAGATGGACAAAATGCCAGAGTTATTTTTCAAAAAGCTATGTTTTTTTATAAAAGCCCCTTTATTTAATCTTTGGCACAGTGGTGTTGATACAAATTTCTAGTGATAAATGAGGGATATTCCTAGCACTTTAGTACAGTCATGTAGAGATGATACTGAAAATGAGTCAAAATTTATGAAAAGTTATAACTAAGATACATTTATTTGAATACAACAACAGAAACTATCAAGACATAGGTAAAATGAGGAATGAAGACCCCATGGCAATTAGGAGATAATCTAAAAATAACAGATTTTTAAAAAGGAAGCGAGACATTTAAGAATTACTACTTAAGATGAAGTTTGTTCAAGTTAAATATAAGCTAAATAGACTATGGTGTATACAATGGAAATGAAAATCCAGTATGAAACAGACTAAAAGGCTAAAAAGCACAACATGGAATAAAAATACTGTAATCCTGATACAACAAGACAGTAACTCATCAGGGTATATCACAGAAGTATTCACACATATTTCAAACTATGCTCACCAAAATAGTATTATAGTATTCATTTACCTTCCTTCCTGAGACTTAACCATACTAAATACCACAAAGGAAAGTGCCAGTAATGCAAGTACAAAGAGTAAATTATGGGCAAAAAACCCTACTTCATTAGTGGTACAGTGGTTCATTCACCTTCATTCAACATCAGAGTAACAGTTTACCAAAAATAAAGAAATAAAATCTACTTCTTATGATTGATCTTGACCTAGCCAAGAGTTGCTAGGCTACAGAGGCTGGTTCTCCAAGACTTAAAAAAACAAACAAACAAAAAAAAAACCAATCCAATTATTTGTCAATCCAATAGTGAAAAGAATCAACATTAGAAAAACACGACATCCTTTTATTGAGAGGGACATCAAAACAAATCTATTTTTTAAAAAGGTTTTAACCTTTAATTTAAGATTGTCATTACACATGAAATATGACCTGATCTGAAACATTAAAAAAATATATAGCTTAACCTGAAGACAAGCATCCAGCCAAGAAAACCATTTTCAAAAATCCATATAATGGGGCAGCACCTGTGGCTCAGTGAGTAGGGCGCTGAGGCAAGAGAATAGCCTAGGAGTTGGAGATTCTGTGAGCTGTGACGCCACAGTTCTCTACTGAGGGCAACAGAGTGAGTGTCTCTTAAAAAAAAAAAAAAAGCCATATATAATGAAACATATGGTCTTAAATCAAATTTGGGCACAAAAAACTTCATTATTCTGAAATTGGCCACTGGGATTGAAATTGTAAAAACATATTTCATAATAATAAAATGAATCTCAGCAAAATTTTCATAAGTTTTTCACAACTTTAAGGCAAAATAAAGTATATAATTTTAGATACAGAGGATCACAAAAGTTTCAGTGGTATTTTCAAAACATCTAACCTTGGCTCGGCGCCTGTGGCTCAATCGGCTAGGGCACCAGCCACGTACACCTAAGGTGGCGGGTTTGAATCTCCAGCCTGGGCCCGCCAAACAGCAATGATGGCTGCAACCAAAAAATGGCCGGGCGTTGTGGCGGGCGCCTGTGGTCCCAGCTGCTTGGAAGGCAGAGGCAGGTGACTCGCTTGAGCCCAGGAGTTGGAGTGGAGGTTGCTATGAGCTGTGATGCCATGGCACTCTACCCAGGGGGATAGCTTGAGGCTCCGTCTCAAAAAAAAAACCAAAAACAAAAAAAACTAACCTTGACTTGATTCTTCTGTATTCATGCTTTCTCCATCCGCAGTCTCTAACATTTCGTCATCTTCCTCATCATCATGTAGGTCTTTTGAAATTAACTGTCTAGCTAATTTAATATTCAGTCCTTCATTGTAGTGAAGCTTCCTTTTCATTTCAAATTGTCGCTTTTTTTCTATAAGACACAAAAAAGCCAGTTTAGGAAGTTTTACCTCAAGGATTGATCCATACTTGTTTTACAAATAAAGTTTTACTGAAACAAAATCATGCTCATATGTTTTTGCCTTGCTTAAGGCTGCTTTTGTGCTCACTGGCAGAGTACAGGAGTTTGCAACAGAGATCACTGGGCCTATAAAATCTAAAATAGTTCCCATCTGCTGCTTTATAGGAAAAGCTTGCCAACCTCTGTTTTAAATACTTTAAGTACATCTCAATGGAGAACAGGAATAAGATAGAGCCATTAGAAGTTGTATTTGTGAAGAAAATTGAAAGCTATGGGAAAATTATCCAGAAAAAGTTGAATGGGAAAAAATAAAGAAAGCAACAGTACCATCTACTGTATATATCATGTACAAAGCCTGTACCCATACCCACACACAGGAAGTAAGACTCAACAATTAACAATGGTTAATTCTGGGTCAAGGAACTATGGGATAGTTTGAACATTTTCATATTTTTTATTTTTATAATTAAGAAAAAGTCCTTATTATCTGTAAGAAACTGCAATGATTTAAAACATTGTTGACTAAAACATAACCTCATTCCCAGAGAGAATGAAAAACTTCTTATAAAAGAATGGTGAAGTGATTCCAGATTATTCTCTCACTTATAGTCTACACCATGGAAACAAAGCTGGCAGCAATTCAATACAACTGATTGCATTTAATAGACAGCTCTTCAAAGAGCAACTTTATGAATAAATAATTACAGGATTTTAAAATTTCTTAGGTTTATTTTGTCAATGAAGAGCATTAAAATTCATTCACCAATGATTTATTAATGTTTCATTAAATTATCTTAATGTCACAAAAGCAGACATCTCTCAATAAAATGATTCAAAGTACTTTCTTAATGTCCTCTAATTTTTTTTTTTTTTTTTGGCTGGGGCTGGGTTTGAACCTGCCACCTCCGGCATATGGGGCCAGCACCCTACCCTTTTGAGTCACAGGCACTGCCCAATGTCCTCTAATTTTTTAAAAAAGTTCAAGTCACTAACTCATCAATCGTTCTTCATCCTCTATTTGGGTAGGGAGAGACTGACATCTACGGGATCACCCTATAAAATATTTGGTTCAAATTACCACAATCTTACCAGGTATCTTTATAATTACTTTTGTGATATGTTTCATTCTGGAGGATTGCCATATTATAGAGAGAAATGAAACTGGGGTGACCAGTAAAAAGACCAAATCCTCATGACTAAATATTTTAGTGATGGCTTTCAAGTATTCAAATGCTATAAGAGCAATACTAAAAAATAACAAAAAATAATGGTTGTACTTGTCTCCATTACAGTAGGTAAATTTACTAAAGTAATATCCATTTTTGTTACAAAGTAACATATGTTCACGATAGAAATTAAAAAAAAAATCACTCTTACTTTCCTCAGAAACGAGCATTAACAATATTTTACCACTATAAAATGTTTTTCTAAAAATGTTTTGTATATTGTGTAATGGCTGCTTTTCTTTCCACTTCTGTATTATTAGGATGATCATATATCCAGTTTGCCCAGGCAGTTTCAGTTTATGCCTCTTGCTTCACACAACTATAAAAATGACCCAGTTTAAAAGGGAAAAGCCTATTATGAGCTGAAGAAAAATCAGGGCATAATGACCCAGTTCAGACAGTAATATACAAACTTAAAGTAAACATTCTCCCACATAAATAGCAGATTTTTTAATGGCTACAAGGTATGGAGTTATAATCTAATTCCCTATTTGCAAAGATTTCTGATCTTCCCTTTTCTATGTGTATTTTCAATGTTTTAAATGGTGCTATATATGTTTTTTGTGCATTTATTCAATTTTTTAAACATAATCCAGTGTTCAAATTTTCATTATCATTCCATAAGTAACAACCAATATTTATGAATAAGTAATAAGTTGAAATGTACAATTACTTTTATAATTATGTGTACACGTAAATACTTTAAGAAACTACCCTCAAGGATCGCCAATTTTTCATACCTAACAATTTTACTGTATGAGTAATTTGTTTTTCCACATTCACACTAAAAGAGAATTGTCATTCTTTTTAATATCTGTTGATCTGAAAGGAAATACAGGTGCCATGATGTTGTTTTAACACTCTTATTCTTAGGAACTGAATTTACAGTTTTTCTCTTTTGTGAATTATATTTATGTAGACTAAGAAAATTACTTTGATTGTTATAAATATATCTAATTTTGGAATAATCAGTAGTATCACTTAAAATATGCAGTGTTCATTTCATAGAAAGCTTCTATGATAAATGTTCTCAATCTTCTTTATTTATATTCACTTTATTTGTAATCCTTATAAGGCAGAGCAACATAATGCAAAGAGTACAAGAACATTTAGATTTCAGGCTCACATCTAATAATGGTAAACTATCCACATGAACTAAATAAGTGAATTATTCTTTTTGTACCTTTTACTTTTTATGGAGATGACCCTAATTATTTTAAATTACTAAAAGTTAATATTTACCAAGTACTAAAAATATGCCAGGATCAGTGCTAAATACTTTAAATGCTTCATCTCATTTAACAGTCACCAACAACTCTAAAATAAGTTATAAAACTGTTATAACTCTCAATTTAGAAATGAGAAAACTGAGGCTCAGAGAAATCAAGCAAATTAGTTGACTGGCATACCCAGAACATAATAAGGTTTGTGTGATCCCACAGTCAATTGGTCTTAATTGTTAAGCTATAAGTTACAAGAATTTTTTTTTTCTAAGACTCTCTGCTGTCAATATATGACAATTTTTCAGACGGGTAACTGTAAAGCAAAGAATGCCTATGTAATTCAGTAACTACCAGTGGAAGCTAAACTATAACCAATCAAACAGCTCCCCCTGCCAGCTAGCTCATGGAACTACAACTCGAGGAACCATGGTACCTTACTGAGAACTGCCAATACATGTTAATAAATTCCCTATTCTCAACAGATCCTATGTTTCTGAAGGGTAATGAGGAAACAAAAACAAATTTGTATATAAAATCCTTTTCAAGGACTTCTTGGGGGCATATTTTTGGAAAAGTCAAGTCCCTGAGAGTTGAAGAGATACAACCTGAGAACATGTTACATGCAAAATGTTTCTCTTACATAAATAACAGGTTCAGACCATAACAGTTCTGAACAGGCTGTACTCTAAAGATGAAAGGAAAGAGTAGCAAATTGTATCTTAGCAGCGACACATGACAAAGATCCTGACAGTTAACTGGAAAATATTTCGAGTTCGTACAGTTCTAAAGTTTCTCAACTTCTTTATACGGTGCAGGTAGTCCCCACACCCACACTGTAAAGCTCCAAGTATACTTCTACTCCATGTGTATATTTTTCTTGCATCTTTCCTCCCATACAAAGGCTTGGTTTTTCCTTACAGAGAGTTGAAAATAAACTATACAAAATTTTTAAATTCTTGAGTAGATTATACATTCTCATAGTTCAAAAAGTATAAAAAGCAACAACGTAAAATACATTCCTTCTCCTCACCTTTATAGGTAACCGCTGTTACTTGTGAAAACAGAAATTATTGGCAGGCAGCAATGCCTTAACTGTGTTTGTGTTAAATGGGCTACAACGGCCTCTCCCATCCCTGTTAAGAAGGCTGTCTTGATCACTTTCCCATGACACTATTGCTCTTTTAGTTTGATGGGACCTAATAAAGATTGTTACTCTGTGTTTCACCATCTTGGTTCACTAACAGAAAGAGCACAAGCAACTAGGAAATTAGCTCTCACAGTTATGCACTTAAGGACCACTCATCTGTGACTCTAAAAGTATTAACTATTTTTAAAAGAGATACTCTGCTGCTTAGGCTGAAGTGCAGTGGCAGAATCCTAGCCTGCAACCTAAAACTCTCAGGCCAAAGTGATTTCTTCTGCCTCTCAGCCTCCTTAGTTGCTGGGATTGTAAGTGGGAGCCACTTTACAGTTAAAAGCACTAATTTACTAAGTATATACTAAGCATCTATTCTGTAGTAGGTACTAAAAAGCTAAAAAGTACAATGAAAGGAATACTTACAACTACCTTTATTTTTATTTTTATTTTTTTTTTTGAGACAAGGTCTTACTATTGCCTTGTTATACCTGAAGCAGTAGAAGAGAGAAATACCAGCACAGATTCCAAATTAAGCAAAGGTCCTTTATTGATTGGCTGGGCCAAGAGTGGGCTCACGCCTCAAAGTCTCTTCACCCCTAGAAGCAGGGGTGGAAACCTTTTATAAGGGTCTTTCAGGAGGGGAGGGAGAGTCCTTAAGCCGAGTCTGACAAGAGCCAATACCTGGTAAGGGGAGTCCTCACAAGGGGAAGCTGGGGTTTTGCAGTTATTACTAAACTCTTTCAGCTGAGCTTCCTGTCCTAAAGGGGGAGTGTTGAAAACCCCCAGCAAGATGGAGTTGGGGCATAACATTCCCCCCTGCTCTTATGTCTGAGTCAAACCCTTGACTCTTTGTCTGAGTCTTGTTTGCCTACCCCTACATAATATGGGGGTCAGGGTTGTAGACATAACCAACAACCAAAAGCTAAATCTAGTTGAGTTACATTTAAAGATGATGCATACCATTTAACATACTTAACAGAATGGAAAGCATACAAGTAGCACCTGAATTATAAAAACATTGCTTTCTATTTTCCTATCCTCTACTTTCCCAAAAAGAAAACCATCTGCCAATCTTCTAAATAATGGACTATCTTACCAAAAATTATTATTATCATGCCGTAAGCAATAGAGGAAAAAAACTACCTTGCTCTTCAGGTGAGAGGTCACTATCCTCCTCTCCACTGCTTTCTTGTTCCCGAACTCGATACTTTAGCTCCGCACCTTCAGCAGCAGCTAATCTATACAACAACCATTTACAAATAAATTAACACTTGTCATTCTTGTATTAAGAGTCTTATTCAACTTTTGAGCCTCATAAATAAAAATCTAAACATCATTAATATGCTAACCTGATGAGGAAAATAAAAAGCAAAATAGAAATGGATGTAGAAATCAATAAGCAACAAGAATAGCAGAATGGGTGCTAAAATCAATAATGGCAAAAGAAGAAAGCTTTTATTTCATTAATTTACTAATTTGCCTTTCTCACCCCTATCTTCCCCCCTACCCCACTTCTATCTTTAAAACACAAGTGGCTGGCTCGGCACCTGTGGCTCAATCGGCTAAGGCGCCAGCCATGTACACCTAAGGTGGCGGGTTCGAATCCCCAGCCCGGGCCCACCAAACAACAATGATGGCTGCAACCAAAAAATGGCCGGGCGTTGTGGCGGGCGCCTGTGGTCCCAGCTACTTGGGAG
>CAUYQV010064378.1:0-20948 GCA_963574575.1 Galagoides demidoff
GAACTAAAAATAGACCTGCCATTTGATCCTGCAATTCCTTTATTAGGTATATATCCAGAAGACCAAAAATCAAATTACAACAAATATATTTGTATCAGAATGTTTACTGCAGCCCAATTCATAATTGCTAGGTCATGGAAGAAGCCCAAAGGCCCACCAACCCACAAATGGATCAATAAATCGTGGTAGATGTACACCATGGAATACTATGCAGCCCTAAAGAAAGATGGAGACTTTACCTCCTTCATGTTTATATGGGTGGAATTGGAAAATGTTCTTCTTAGCAAAGTATCTCAAGAATGGAAGAAAAAGTATCCAATGTACACAGCCCTACTTTGAAACTAATTCATAGCTTTGATAGGAATGTCATAACCCAATTATAGCCTTAGAATATGGGAAGGGGAGGTAAGGGGAGTGGATGGGGGAGGGGGGAGATTGGTGGGGTCACCTCTATGATTTACCTTACAAGAGTACAAGTGAATCTTTCTAAACGCAGAGTATGAACGTTTTAACTCAATAACTAAAATAATGTCATGAAGGTTATTTTAACCAGTTTGATGAGGGTATTTCAAAATGTATATGAAAACAGCACACTGTACCCCATGGTTGCAATAATGTACACAGTTATGCTATAAGAATTAAAAAAATAATAAAACTGTAAAAGGCATATGAAGGTGGTATGAACATTCTTCTGCTTGGGGGAGGGGGAGGTTGGCCCCTGGAAAGAAGAAAAGCATCAAATCAACTAAAATACAAATTGAATAATGCTACTGTCATGTTAAAAGATAGCAAATACTAATTTTTGTGTCCCATGGCCTCTATTCACTCTCACCCCTGGTTTATACTGCAGACATACAATTAATTCATATAGGGTATTCGTTTTCTAGTGTTGTAGTGCAAATTACTGCAGACTTAGTGGCTTAAAATGACACACACTTATTATCCCATGGTTCCATAGGTTAGAGTCTAGGCAGAGTGTGTCTGGATTTTTCTGCTCAGTGTCTCACCAGGCTGACTCAAGGAGTTGACGAAGACTTTGGTTCTCATCTGGGACTTGGGATCCTCTTCAGACTCACTCATTGTTAGCAGGACTTACTTCCTTGCAGTCGTATGACTGAGATCCTCATTTTCTTGCTAACTGTTGGCTGAGGACTATGCTTAGCTTCTGGAGGGTGCCTGCAGTTCCTTGCCCTGTGGCCCAGTAGGCAGTTCACATGAATATTTACTTTCATCTGGACAAGCCAGCCAGTGTCACTCTGCCTTCCTTTTCTGTGATCAGCCAGAGAATACTTTTGTCTCTAAAGGGCTCACCAGATTAGGTCAGGCCAATTGAGGACAATTTTTCTTTCTTAAAGGCAACTGTGCCATATAATATAAAATACTTATGGGAGTGATATCCCATCCTATTTGTAAGTCCCTCCCACTCTGAATGGGAGGAGATGATACAAGGATATGAGTCATTAGGGGCCATCTTAAAATTCTGCCTATCATACATAGTTTACAAAACATTTCCATATAGTTTATCATTTCACACTCTCAAAAACGTTATGTCTATGCTTCAAAATAAGAAAACAAAGATAGGACAAAGAGAGGACGGAACCATCAATTATGAGACTCCTACTGAGTGTCAGGACAACATTGGGTGCTTCTTAAACAGTGCCTCTTTATTTTCACAGAGCTTTTGAGATGGGGGCCTTATCCAGCATTTTAGATGAGAAAAACCAGGCTCAGAGTAGATGAGTAATTTGCCCAATGGGAAAAAGCGTGCAATAAATATAGCTAAGACTTGCATCCAAGTCTTTTGATCCCAATTTTTATTCTTTCTTTTCTTTTAAAATTGTTATTCAGAATAAGATCAAAACATTTTTTGTGATATGTGCTTGACAAATAGAAGAAAAGAGTTACTGATGTAAGAGGGTCCTGGGTGTGGCAGATAGTATGAAATAGACAAATGGGCAAGTCTGATTCAGATACAGTGGTGGTGCTTAGAAGGACTATGCTACATCACACCAACAAATGGGAATAACTCTGTGGAGGACAATTGGGCCACATCTAGTCAAATTACAAAAGCCTTTAACCTAGCAATTCTACTTCTAAGAATGTATCCTACAAATATATTGCTCATAAGAAAAACGAAGCACGTACCAAGTTATGCTTTTCAGCATTGTTTGTAATAGAAAAGAATGGTAACATTCTAATTTTCTATCAATGAGGGGCTGGTTAAATAAACCATGACACACTCATGCAATGGAATGCTAGAAATCCATTAAAAAAGAACGAGGGGGCTCGTTATGCATTAAAATTGGATTATTTCACATTTTGTTAAGTGGAAAACGGTAAGATATAGAGCAGTATGCATGGTATATTACCATTTTTGTAGAAATGGAAAGGAAACATAGATATATGTATGAATATAATGTGTGTGTATGTGTGTAACTCATAAATACATAGAATATCTTTGGAAATACACACATACCCATATACACACCCCAACACTGGTGACAAGATCACCCCCCAGCAGGGGAAGTGGGTGGCTGAGAATAAGAATTAAACAGAAACTTTTCTCTATGTAGACTTGTGTGCCTATTTGCCTTTTGAACCATATGAATATATGTGTATATACATGTAGGTGGTCTACTTGCCTAATAAAAGAATAGAAGGGAAGGAGAAGAAGAGGCTGAAGAGGCATGGAAAATATTTGTGTACAGAAATTATTTACTTGGCAAGGGACATGGAGTTATCAGTGAAATTTTTGTTCAAGGTGCCTACATTGAAATTTATGACACTGCCTATTAAGTCCCAAAAGATAATAGCAAGGAAAAAACAAGGATGCATAGAGACCACTGAAAAAAGTACAAGACATAAAACATTTAGAATTTAAATAAATGAAGAATGAAACAGCATAGGAAGTCTAATGGAACCAGGAGTGGAAATCTGAGAAAATCACTTAAATGGAAGAGTTACCACTTTTGGTTCATGCCAAGCAGTTTACTCTCTTGAAACTTACCATTTTCTACAGAGCTTATATCTTTGTACTTTTAATTAGAACACGGTAAATAACCATCCATTCGTTGTTTTCTTAAAGCAAGTACAATTCTTGGGAGCTGAATCAGGGGTGGAGGCGGTCACTGACTCGGTGGCAGAGCATGTGACAGAGAAGGAATTTAGGTATCAGTCATCACGCTCCACATGGAGTCTGTCTAGTGCCAGGAAAACCAAGTTTATCCTCAAACCTTCAACATCAAAGTTTTCTAAGCTTGGGGCTTCCAGACAGCATCTGCATTAAAGGCTTCCAGGATTTACACACAGAAACTTCTACAGATCACAGCCTCTTTGATCCCCTCTCCTCAGAGGCAGCCTGGTGGTATTAAATGCTACAGGGGAAGGACCAGATGGGGGAGAAACTATAAGCACAGAAAAAGGAGCAGGCCCAGAGGGTCAGATAAGACGCTTTTCTTTCTCCTGTTTACTCTGTCCTTAAAGGTATCATTGCTTCTTTTCAGAACCAAGAAACTGTGAGATTTAACTACAGTTATATTATGCCCTGTGTACCTAGGCTGACACCAAAGAATGTCTAGAAAGAAAAATTGCTCGTACCATTATGCCTATGCTTTCCTTATAACTGCATTTCCATTTTGCACCAACCACCCATTAGACCTCCATGGACCAGCAATAGTTTTAGGCTTTTTTAATATTAGGTGGACAATGTGCTCCAAAGTACCCTCTCCCAGCATTTCCCTGAAAAAGTCTCCATTTTTAATTTATTTTTCATTTGCTAATAAAAAATGTCCCTGTAGGTGCTATGAGAACAGTGGTTCAGGTCTCTGTTTGCCCCAGAAACTGTATATGTCCTTTCCACCTACACTGTTTCTAAAGAATTTGATTTCTGAAAAGTGCCCTTTATTTTTGGCCCTTCCTCTCCCTCACAACCCTCAGGGGCTGTGGAAATTTAAGTAATTAAAATCTGAAAGAAAAATTCTGATTTGCATTCCAACTTCAAAATGAAATTATTTTGCTGCAGAAAGTGCCACTGCTCTATATCTAAAAGTCATGACGTATAATGGAGCCGACAAAGTTTTGCTGCAACAAATTAACTCAATGTATTGTCACCTCACAGTTCACAGGACAGTAGTAGCTTTATGGAATTCCGTGTTTAATCAATGCACTAGGGACAAAGGAACCTTTTCAGTTTGGTCACTGACTGTTTATTTGATGGGTTTAAGTTTGGAGAATCCGAATGAACCCTAAATATTTGCACTCATATGACTTGGGCAGAATCAGGCCAAAGAAAAGAGACCATTAGGTCTTTTCAGACCTAATGGTCTGAGGTCAGGTGAGGCCATAAAGGGTTGTAAAAAGTTAAAACTGGAGGCCATGTGTGCCAATTGTTGCATATTAAAAAAATCCCAGAGGACAAAGGGCTCATGCATCTGTCACATCTAGGATGCTAAAGGAAGAAAATACAACACTCAAATGAGAACAGCAATCTCTACACTTCAGGGGAAGATTATTTGGGGACTATGAATAAATAGAATTGTGGCTGTTTTGAAAAGTTTCTTTTAATCATTTGAGGCTACAATCTCCACTGTTTATTACAAATGTTCAGAGTTTGAGGGATGTTTTGAAAGTCAGCTCTCAGGATTCAACTCTACTGTTGTTGCATGGATTTTAAATTGCAGAGATCATGAAAACTACATATAAGCGTAAAGATCAGTTACAGGACAATTCAACAGAGTAAAACGTAGGTTGGGCATAGACCTGAATTTACCTTCCCTCGGAAGTACCCTGAGACAAGAATTTTTGGAGCACAAGTAGTTTATTTGGAAGGCAAATGAAACACCCAATAGCAGAGTGGAGAAATGATACAGAAGCGGGCAAGGGACCAACAAAACCACGTGGTTTCACTGCGTGTGACTTGAATTCAGTTCCCACTGAGGAACTCTGGGAATCAATGGAGTACTTATGTACTTCAAAGTTAATTTTACACAACGGAGCAATGAGTTGGGGTATTTACACACTAATTCCTGTCTGTGTTGACTGTGATACTAGTGGGGGGAGCATTAATTTTCTTGCACTTCTGGCCTGCTGCATGAAGGGCAATACATGCGGAGGTGGTAATTGTGAGGGAATTCAGGCAGGGCACCATTAGCAACTGCTACCCTCTCTCACTGTACACTGCTGTTTTCCACTGAAGTAGTGACTATAACTGCATTTATAAATTTTTAACAATGAAATGTCTGGCCTCTAATCCCCATCCCTTCGCACAATGCTGTCACTATGTCACTCCTAAAACACAGTTGTTGAATGAATCCACAGATGATTTATTCCATTCACTATTACCATTATTTGTGTAATTTAAAGGAAGTAAAAATTCATCACACAATTATGAAACTCTTTCCAAATATGCTCTCCTCCCAAAATAGCATTTAAAACACTAAGCAGCATGGCCAAGTGTGTGAGCAATTTGCACACTGTTAGTGAGTGTGCAAATAGAAACAAGCTTCTTGGAGCCTAATTTGTCAATATTTATTAATTTTTTTTCATTTTTAAAACATGGATTTATTTTTATTTCAGATTAATATAAGGGTACAAATGACTAGGCTACATTGTTTGCATTTGTTAGGTAAGGTTCAAGTTGAGCCCTTCACATGGGGGGTAGGCTGTATACCCTCATATTATGCCCTTTGGGTGAGCATTTACCAATCCACTTCCCTCCTCCCCCATTCCCTTCTTGATTTTCATTGTGTTTTTCTTTTATGTGGGTGTGTAGTTGTTTATCTAATATTTATCAAAATTTGAAATGTGTATTTTTTTAATTTTTTAATTCTTTTTAGAGACAGAGTCTCACTTTGTTGCCCTTGGCAGAGTGCCTTGACGTCACAGCTCACAGCAACCTCCTGCTCTTGGGTTTAGGTGATTCTCTTGCCTCAGCCTCCTGAGTAGCTGGGACTACAGGCACCTGCCACAATGCCTGGCTATTTTTTGTTGCAGTTTGGCCGGGCCAGGTTTGAACCCATCACCCTCCGTATATGGAGCCGGCGCCTTACTTACTGAACCACAGGCGCCACCCTGAAATGTGTATATTTTTGGACCCAACAAAAACTATACTGGTAGAAATTTATTATATAGACACATTTGCATAAGGGTACAAAATCATTCATGAGGTATGTCTATTATAGCATTTAATAAAACTGGAATATATATTAACTATCTACCAACAGCACAAATATTAAGTAAATTATAGGAAGTCTTTATAATGAAACGCTGTGCATATCACGCAGACATTAAAAGGAACAAAGTATTACCATATGGACTGACAGAGAAAAGTCCAAAATACTCCTTTTTTAAGAGATAGGATCTGGTTCTATCACCCAGGCTGGAGTGCAGTCACATAGTCATAGCTCACTGTGGACTCAAACTCCTGGGCTCAAGCAATCTTCCTACCTCAGCCTCCCCAGTAGCTAAGACTACAGGCACAGGTTGCCCATGCCTGGCTATTTTTATTTATTTATTTATTTTAAGAAATGGCATCTCACTATATTGCCCAGGCTTGTCTTGAACTCCTGGCCTCAAGCAATCCTTCCCACCTCAACCTCCCAAAGTGCTGGAATTAAAAGCATGAGTCACTATGCTCAGGCCCAAAATATATTTTTTTAAAGTACCAAATTGCAAAACTCATGCTCAGTATGATTCCATGTGTGTAAAACAAAAAAGAGTTCAGATACCTACAACATAAATATATTCATTTAAGCACATAAAATACCTAGAAATCCAACCACTGGACCTCCAAATCTATCAGACATCATAGTCCTTTTACTGAATATGACCCTTACCTTCCAACTAAGTTGATTGGCTATTTTGGCAATTATGTGCCAAATCTATTTTCACCGTCATCAAAAATTCCATAAAGTAAGTGATGACATTCTCTGCAGTAGTTACTGCCATGACCCACCTACAGAAGTTACCTATAGAAAATTCTAGAACAGACCCAACTTCCTGCATTTCTTTCCTTGGGGACATTCCCTAATTTTAGGAACTTTCTGGGCCCGTATGATGTGTGGGTTGGAAGTACCAGGAAATGCCGTTCATCCACTGAGTGACAGGAGTTGGTGGAAAAACACTCCAGCTTCCGTGGTTCTCAGGGGGGCATGTTTTCAGGGTATGTTCTACACAGTCTCTCAGAATGTCCCCCAGCAGGATTGATTCCCAATTGCCCATAGCACTAACCTGCTCATCAACATACCGTGTATTAGCTTTCTCCTTTCCTTGCCTCACTCCCCCCACTCCCTCTCTTAGTTCCTGCAAAATTCTCTTAAATAAAATAATTGTTCCTAAATCTCCATCATGGAGCCTCATATCACCATTATTATATTAAGAAGCTGAGGCACTAAACTGTTAGGTAATCCATATAGCTATCAGGCTGAATTAAATAAAATTGCCATTTGTGCGGTCAAAAATAGTTGAATTATCAACAATTTTATATGGTTGAAACTAAAAGTGAATATTATAATGGAGGTTTGAATCCAGATTGAGAACAAAACTTGTGGGTTCAATATCGATTCCAATAGGTATGGCCCAGGGTTGAATAAACTGGGCTCCAGTGGACAATAAAGGTTTGCTGTACACGTTTTGCATATTGGTTATACACATAGAATTTGAATTGAGTCAGACCTGGGTCTAAATCCTGCCTCTTACTGGTGTGCAATGTTGAAGATATTCCCAAATCTATCAGAGCCCCTATTTCCTCTCATATACAATGTAGCTCCCTCATACATTTACTGTGAAAATTATATACGAGATACCATGTTGCAAGTGCCTGGAACATAGTAATCACTTGGTCGCTTGCTCAAAGTGGAAAAAGCAAAGACTTTGTTTTACTTTTGGTTACAGTGGACAGAAACCCAATCTAAACAAGCTTAAGCAAAAAGGAATATGGGGTTGCAGGCAGATTAGTAGTGGAAAGGGAAGTGACTCCTCTCTCCCAGCTCCAGTTTGAAAAATCTCAGAGCTGTTCCGTTTTGACTTATAAGATCGGGAGCAATTCCTGTGACCAAAGAAAAGTGGCCAGGCCTGGGTCATTATCCACTTATTGAGATGGGGAAAGGAGGCCAGCTACCAGCAGAAGTATAGAAAAAGGAGCTCTTGGCAGACAAAATCCAAACATGTTCATCTTCATTTTAACAGTTGCTAACATAGACAGAAATTGTTTGTTTTTAAAGTTTAGGTTTACAGGAAAATTGAACAGAAAGTAGACAGTTATTATATACTCCCTTTCTTTCCCTCCTATGTCTTCTTGTTCATACGTTGCTTAGTGTGGTACATTGGTTGCAACGGATGATTCAATATTGGTACCTCATTATTTACTGAAGTCCATTGTTGATATTAGGGTTCAATCTTGGTATTGTACATTCTATCAGTTTTGCCTAATGTCCAATGACATGTACCTACCATTACAGTATAATACAGAGTAGTTTCACTGCCCTAAAAATCCTCAGTAATCCACCTATTCATCTCTCCCTCCCCTAATCCCAAACCACTGATCTTTTTTACTGTTCTCTACAGTTTTAACTGAAACATTGCTTTGCATGAACCCTTGTAGAGGATTTGAAAATGATAACATTTAGTTTTATCAAAATTTTGATTGTGGCTTGGCGCCTGTGGCTCAACCGTCTAAGGCACCAGCCACATACACCTAAGGTGGCAGGTTCGAATCCAGCCCAGGCCCACCAAAACAACAATGACAGCTGCAACCAAAAAAATAGCCAGGCGTTGTGGCAGGCGCCTGTGGTCCCAGCTACTTGGGAGGCTGAGGCAGGAGACTCGCTTGAGCCCAGGAGTTGGAGGTTGCTGTGAGCTGTGATACCATGGCACTCTACCCAGGGGTACAGCTTGAGGCTCTGTCTCAAAAAAAAATTTTTTTTGATTGTTTCAAAGGAAGACACGGATATTATTTTACAAACTGATAAACTGTTTTTTTTGATAGACAAGTCTATAAGTATATCAGATCTGGTGGTATTCTCATCATTTTATCATTTCATACTTGAACTCCCCTCTCCCTCATGTTCTGGCATCTTTTGAGCTGAAAAACCACTGCATTTAAATTAAGTTACTATTAACTGGGAATCAAAGCTGCTGCACTTGACATGATGTTAGATTATTGGATAGGTTATATTTTTGTGGCTTTGGGAAGTTATCTTCAGGAGAGTGGTTGTGGGGACGTTGTTTCACACTCCTTTTGCTTTCTTCAGATTTTGCCTTCTATTTTATTCCCTATCCAGTGGGAACTGATTTAGCAGCTGTAATGTCACTCCTAGCCTCTTGACATTGCTCACAGCTCGTTTGTTTCTTCTTTTCATTGCTTCCTTCACTCTCCACCCGATTTCTAAAGCATCTTGTTCAAAAACAAACAAAAGGTATCACAAGGAGAACCCATAACTAAGAATCCAGGCTGCATTCTTCATATTAAGAAGCACTTTGGGGATTGACTTCATTTCTACGAACAATTAAACATTTTCCCAAGGCTTAAACAAAGGCACTGTTTTAACCCTCTATAAAGAGACGGGAAAAGTCTACACTATATTAAAATGCTGATATTATCATGTTAAAAATTACAGAGGTAATACACCAAAATTATATTGGCTGAATAATTTGTTTAAGGATATTTCTGCACCACTTTATTACATTTTTCTTTATTGGTTGTATGTTTAACAACGTTAAAATCTTCACGATGATTTTCATCATATGATTCTCTGTGACAGGGAGGGAGAAAATCAAGAACAATACTGTATGTTTTCAGTCTATAGTAAACTGTTCAATTCAACTAGCATTTATTGGATGTGTACTGTGGCCTTAGCAAGGTGCTAAAAGTCACGAATATAAAGGCAAATAAAACAAGTAATTCAGAGTCTGCGTCATAGGATGGCTTCTCCCAAAGCAGACAATGAGATGGAGTTTGGAGTATGTGGTGATTATTGAGAATTGACACCTTTGAAAGGAGCATGGAGGGAGTGAGATTGGATTAAGAGAAAAGTTGAACTGTGATCAAGTCCACGGGAGTCTCCCCCAACACGGCAGGAAGTTCTACAGCAAGAGTTGCCCATTCAAGTTGTCCTGAATCTGAAGGAACTGGCTGAGGCTGGACACTCCCAGCTTGATCAGTCATTGTTTTTAAGCTGTCAGGGAGGGACAAAGGGACTCTCTAGAGCAGAAGCAGACCCTGAGGTGGGGGCAGTGCAGGGCTGGCCATCCTTCCTGCAGTTGGACAGCAAGTCCTTCCTCAAAGGGGGATCTGGGCAATGCATTTCTGTGTCTACCATAATCTGATGGAAAGAACTATCATAATGTGGGGAAAGCTATGATACATATGTGTACAGGTTGCTACAGAAACAGAGCAGGGACTGAACCAGGAAGGAAATCCAAAAAGGCTTCTAGGGAGAGGTGACTCCTCAGCTAAACAAGAACTAGGGCTGAAGAAGTGGGTAGAAGATTCGTATTTTCAGATATATTTGATCTCAAACTTTCCAAGCATTGGCTTCATTTGGTACCTCTCTTAATTGCAACTTTGAAGAAATTTTAATTATTTCTCTTTCATAGCAGTATGAAATAAGCTATTTGAAGTCTTTTAAACACAAAGCCAGGCAGAAACTTCAGTAGTCTTGGGGGCCTATTTTTTTTTACTTCAGATTAATATGAGGGTACAACTGCTTAAGTTATATTGTTTTCATTTCTAAGGTAAAGTTCAAGTTGTAGTTGTAGTTGGGCCATTCACCCAGGGGGTTGCTGAACACCCTCACATTGTGCACATTAGGTGAGATTCCCAATCACCCTTCCTCCTCACCACCACCACCCCATTCCTGTCCCTCTGGCTAGACTATACTTCTGTTTTTCTTTCATGTGGGCATGTAGTTGTTTATATATTGGTTTCATGTTAGTATTAAGTACATTAGATACTTGTTTTTCCATTCTTGTGATACTTTACTAAGAAGAATATGTTTTAACTCCATCCAGGTAAATACAAAAGATGTAGTCTCCATCTTTCCTTACGGCTGGATAGTTCTCCGTGGTATACACACACCACAGTTTGTTTATCCATTCATGGGTTGATGGGCACTTGTGTTGCTTCCATGTCTTGGTAATTGTGAATTGAGCTGCAGTAAACATTCTAGTGAAAATGTCCTTGGGTAAGGTGACCAGATGTCCCGCTTTTGAACACTTTGTCCCGCATCCCATGGCGTTTTTAAAAAGTCCCAATTTTTAGAAAGAATGCACGACGGACAGGAGGGACAACGGAAAGGGACTATATGGTTTTTGGCTGCTGAAAAGGTTAATGTAACTCCATTTGGGAATGAGAAGGCTAATGTAAACTCCCTACTCCCCTCCGGGGCAAGGTCGTGCAGGTGGACCTGGACCAGTGCCCTATTCCTTTGAGCCACAGGCTCTACCCTATACATAATTTTTTTAATGTATTATATTTTTAAATTGTACTTATGTTGGAATTAAAATATATATATATTACAATACTATTTTTGCATTCTATGAAAATTTTTGTTGCTCCATGTAGACCAAATTTTTAATTAAGAAACCCCCCCACCCCCCCACCCCCATCAATGGTGTCCCACTTTACCAATGTTAAAATCTGGTCACCTTATCCTTGGGGTAAAATGATTTCTTTTTCTTCTGAGTAGATACCTAGTAATGGGATTGTGGGATCAAATGGAAGGTCAACTTTTAGTTCCTTGAGAATTCTCCATACTTTTTTCCTTAGAGGTTGTATTAATTTGCAATCCAACCACCAGTGCAAAAGTGTTTCCTTCTCTCCACATCCACTCCAGCAGTTTCAGAATTTTTGTGATGTGGGCTAATCTCACTGGGGTTAGGTGATATCCTAGAGTGGTTATGATGTGCATTTCTCTGGTGATTAGGGACAATGAGTATTTTTTCATGTTTTTTGACCATTTGTGTGTCTTCTTCAGAGAAGTTTCCTTTCAAGTCTTTTGCCCAATTATAAAGGGGGTTGTTTGCTCTTTTCTTGTTGATTAATTTGAGTTCTCTATAGATTCTAGTTATCAGCCCTTTGTCAGATTCATAACATGCAACTATCTTCTCCCATTCTGAAGGCTGTCCGTTTGCTTGTGCAGAAGCTTTTTACCTTGATCATGTCCCATTTATTTTTGGTGTTGCTGCAATTGTGAAAGGGGTCTTCATAAATTCTTTCCCCAGCCAATTTTGTCAAGAGTTCTTCCCACACTTTCTTCTAGTATTTTTGTTGTTTCATATATTAAATTTAAATCTTTTATCCAACAAGAATCAATTTTTGTCAGTGATAAGAGATGTGGGTCCAGTTTCAGTCTTCTACATGTGGCTAACCAGTTCTCTCAGCACCATTTATTAAATAGGGATTCTTTTCTCCAGTGCATGCTTTTGTTTGGTTAATCAAAGATCAGATGGCTATATATGGCTGGGTTCATCTCTAGGTTCTCTATTCTATTCCATAGATCTATATCTTTATTTGCTGGGGTAGGGGGGAGAGCATATTTTAACCAATCACTAACCCAATGGCTATACTCAAGGTGTTTATCAGTTGAGGAAAATATTACAATCTACTGATGGCAGGCTTGTCAGGTTATAGGATTCTAGAGGCAATACACTGAGGTTGAATCTAGTCATTGAAAATTGAGTCCCCGTTTGTTTTTTGCATATATGAAATACCTATCTCTGAGGAAAGATTGGAGTAACTGATTGAATGTTTCACATTTTTAAATGAATTTTGGTATTAGGAAGACATAATCTAATAATTATTTCCAAAGCTATGCAAAGAAGAAGACAAGACCAAAAAGTGCCAAAGATAATAATCACATGTGAAATTTATTCTTACTACCGAAATTCTCAAAACCTGGTTCTAGTTCTCAGACTTTCCCTAATGTAATGAAAAGACTATTGTGTCTATATGTGATAATAATTACGACCAAGGTTATTTTCATGAGCAGACAACCTATACAGTTGGACAAGACCCTGCAATTAGTAGGGGCCCATTTAATGCTCTGCTGTTGCTGACTTGAAGTTCTTGATTTTTAAACAAGGGACTTTTTTCATTTTACACTGACCCTCCACAAATTATGTAGTCAATTCTGACTACAAACAATTGCTTAAACTATGAAGCAAATTTGTTTTCTGGGTATATGCATAATCTAGTGTTAACTGTTATTATGGAATTTGAATTTAAGACCTGGAAATTTGAAACACTTTGCCTTTTTATTTCGTATTTTTACTTAATTAAAAAGTTATGTGTTCATCATAGAACATTTGGTAAGTACCTAAAGTATAAAGAAAATCACCCAGAAATATTATTTCCTTGTGCCTCTTCTGTGATTGCAAAGATATTATTAATAATGTCTTTGTTTAATCTTTCTTTGATTTTATGTGCTGTAACATTTAAAATATTAATTTCTAGAGAAGTGCATCTTATACCAGGTTCCAAAATTAAAGGGAATGTGGAAAGGAAAATACATAAGAATGTTGAAAATGATGAAGGCAGTAAGAACTTGGAGATGAGACGTGTGTTCACTTTCACACAGCTCCAAGTAGTTACTAAAAATCCAGAGCTCTACTACCCTCTTTGGGTGTCCCTACCAGGAGAAAGCATAGTGGAGAGGTTTCAGAGGGAATGGATATATTAGCAGTGTTTTGTTCTCCCACTGTATCTCGAAGTCAAGCACTATACTCAGAAAATATTTGTTCAATTGTCATTGAATTAATGAAAAACTTTGATAAGTAGAGAGATAGTAGCAGAACCCTTCTTAGGTAGTAGGAACAAATGGGGTGAATTTGAAAAAGATGAGGTATGTTTGAAATAACCCAGTAGGAATGAAGCTAAAATAGACTGAATAATCCTCCCACCCCAAGATGTCTGCATCCTAATACCACGAACCCATGACTATGTTACCTTAGGAGGCAAAAGTGACTTTGCAGATGTAACTAAGTTAAAGATCTTGAGATGGGGAGATTACCTTGGATTATCTGAGTGGATCCAATGTAATCACAAGGGTCTTTACAAGAGGGAGGCAGGAGCATCACGAACACAGAAGGCAATAAACAATGTGATATTGGAAGAGGGGGGAGAGAGAGATGGGTGGAGAGAGAAATACACACAGAAGGAGAGGAAGATGCTGTGCTGTTGGATTTCAAGATAGAGGACAGGGTCATGAGCCCAAAATGGAAGTTTCCTCTAGAAGGTAGAAATAAGAAAACAGATTGTCACCTGGAACCTCCATAAAGAACACCTTCTTGCTGACTCATTTTAGGACTTCTGACCTCCAGAACTGTAAAAGGGGAAAAAGGTATGTGGTTTTAAGATACTAAACTTATGGTAATTTGTTACAGTAGCAATAGGAAACTATTACAGAAGCTAAAGGTTAACTCAAGGAAATGGGGCAGATAATTCTGGAAAGATCAAGCTTTCAAGTAAATGAATGTTTTTTATTCATCATATAATGGCAAGCTAGTCTTAATCTCACAGAAATCAGGAAGGGGCATAGACTGTAACATCATTAGACATTTTAATTCATCAAAGAAAATTGCAGCATCTTCTTCAGGAGAAACTTAAAAACACCTAAGAAGCTTAATTTAGCACTCTGGGATGGCTTAGGTGCAGTTCAGCAAAAGCAGGGTCAACACTAAACACTTACATGTTGCACAGATCACAAGTGACCTTTTGATAGATTTGCTTGTATTTTCCCATGATTAGAAAGGGTTTAGGAGCAATGCCCAGGGGATGCTACCAGGGAATGTGTATTAGAAAAACAGGTAGAATAACTGGAGCAAGTCTTTGTCTAAAGTTTAGATCTAGAATTACATGACTTGCTTTCCTGCTAAGAGATTCAGCAACAGATTTATGGAAGAAGACAGGGAAACTGAGGAGAGAAAGAGAAGGGTGAAGTGGAATTCCCACATATTACTTTTCCTTCACTGTTGTCTCCCTTTTGCTGTTGAAATCTTGCTGCTTTTGATAATCGCAATACCTGTAAAGGCTACTAAACACAAGTATTATTATTCTCAGCTAATAGTCTATGGCATCTATTTTGTTAGTAATAAAAATAAAAGCACTATTACTATAATATTTTATGTCTATGAGTAATGCTTTTTATGATCACCAAACCTGCTAATTTAACCTCCTAACTACATCTTTAATCTGTTCATTTCCCTTCATACCCTGCCACCTCCTCTATCAATGAAGGTACCAAAAGGAAACATATGATGCACTCCAATTAGGAGGCGGGTTTATTTACAGAGGTGTGAGTGTAGAGAAACCACACACCGAATAGAAAATATAGAAACCCTTGGCAATAAGAGAAAAACTATCACAAGGGACCAAAAGAGGGAGCAGTTACTGGAACCCAGAAAAAAGAAAGCCATGTAGGTAGCTTTCATTTACTTGAAAGCTTGATCTTTCCAGAATTCTCTGCCCCATTTCCTTGAGTTAACCTTTAGCTTCTGTAATAGTTTCCTATTGCTACTGTAGCCAAAAGGTAGATTTAAGGAAAGTACATATCCTAAAGAAGAGGGGTAGCCCATGGAGGAAGGGAACTGGGAAAATAAATAATCTGACCTCATTCTTCATTCCCAGGGGGGTTTCCCATTGGCCAAACTCAACCAGAAGCAAGAAGGCCCCTAATGCTGTTTTTCTGTAGTTCATACAGTTCAGCTTCCTACGGCATAAAACATAATGAAGAAGGTGGTGAGTCAACATGGGGGGGGAACATATGAAGAACTTCTAGTGCACAACCTTAATACAATTGATCGTATTGTACCACACCGAAGCCCAAATGGCTTTCCACTATCCAATCACACTGGCTCCCCTCAAATATATTCTCCAAACTTCAGCTGATGTGGTCTTGGCAATATGCAAATATGATTATGGTAAATTCCTGTTTAAAACCCATCAATGGCTTCCGAAAAAGATCCTCACTGTGCCCCAACCTCATGTCAAGTCACCGCCCCCCTTCACTCCCTTTGCTCTTGCCACCACAGGCTTTCTTTCAGTTCCTACAAAAATGCCTTATACTTTTCAACCCCAGGGCCTTTGTACTCTCAAATTCTTCTATCTGGATTTCCCCACCCCTAACCCATCTGTGGGCCTAGTCCACAACTCCAGGGAATCCTTATCTGACCTCCCACTATTCCACCTCCAATCTAGGTTAAGTTCCCAGTTTACAAATAATGCTGTCTTCTTTGAGAGCACTTATCTTAGTTTCTAATTCTGTATCCATTTGGTGTGATCTTTTGATGAAGCTATCTTCTTCTATTTTGTTATGCAGGGTGCCTCCTGTGCTGAACACTGTGCCAGGCACTTACTAGGCACTAAAAGAAAGAAAAAACGAAGAACTAATATTAGCAAATTACTTTGAAGTTGAGTTTATTTCTTTGAATTCAAGCAGAAGCTAAAGTGGATATGGGAAAGAAAATTAGCTTTCATCCCCAGTTATACAGGAACCTGCTAAAGAAAGCAGTTTTTTCCTTGCCAAAATATGTTTCATCCCTTTATTTCTGAGAGCTATCACGCTTTCCATCATTCTCCTGCAACCATTTTCTCCAGCACAGCCTCAGTGCGTGGTCTCCCAGAGGAGGCAATGCTTCCCACAGTGCCTGGTAAGGTACAATAAAACTGCCTCGGTGTTCTGGACATAAATGATGACTTCACCAAGATGCTGCCTCCCTCCCCAGCATTTGTCCTACCTCCCAGGTCACAGATGATAAGAATTCATGACTCAGGAAATTTCAGCTTATAGACCAGCTGAAATGTTTAGTTCTTTCCATCAAAAGTCTGATATTGAGAGATTATAGTATAAGGTGGTATAATTATTTGTGTGTATGTTGATGCATAATGACCTTTAATAGTGGGTTTTACAACCTTCAATAACCTCAGGCTTTAAAAAATGATCCCCATATTTTAGAAGTCTCTAAATTCTAAACATTCGAGTTTAGTAGGTTTTTCCACACACCAAATACTAATTTAGTTGCTTGAATTAATCTATTCATAAGGCAATGTGCATCTCTAGTTTGGCTTAGAAGTCTCAACTTATTACTCCAAGTAATCTTTCTAGTCTTTTGTGTAATAAATCTACTCAAATGATATGTCTTCTCTCCTTAAAACATTTATTCCAGACCACTGTAGATTCTAGAATTCTTTTTTAAACATCTGTATCTGTATTGTTTTTTTTAAAAAAAAGTTACTGTAAGGAAAATAGCTCAGGGGCTAAGCAGAGAGACAGGTTGCCCAGGTTTTTCTTCTTATTGACAAGCATCTGATAAAGGGCTAACATCTAGAATCTACAGAGAGCTCAAACAAATCAGCAAGAAAGAAAATGAATAGCCCCATTAAAGAGTGGGAGAAAGACATGAACAGAAGTTTTTAAAAAGAAGATAGACAAATGGCCAATAAACATATGAAAAATGCTCAACATCACTAATCAGAAGGGAAATGCAAATTAAAGCCACAGTGAGATACCACCTTCCCCCTGTCAGACAGGCTGTTATGAAAAGGTCAAAAAACAACAAATAGATGCTGACATAGATGCAGAGATATAGGAACACTTATATACTGTTGCTAGGATTGCAAATTAGTCCAACCTCTATGGGAAAGAGTATGGAGATTCCTCAAAGAGATAAATGTAGATTTACCATTCAATCCAGCAATCCCTGTACTAGGTATCTACCCAAAGAAGAAGTCATTTTATCAAAAAGACACCTGCACTCAAATGTCTAGTACAGCACAATGCACAATTGTGAAGATGTGGAATCAGCCTAAGTACCCATCAGTTCACGAGTAGGTTCAGAAAATGTGGCATATACTTATATGCCATGGAGTTAGTACCATAAAAGGAATGAAATAATGTCTTTTCTAGCAACTTGGATGAAACTGGAGACCATTATCCTAAACAAAGTATCTCAGTACTCTCTAGTAATTGGGAGCTAAATGAGGGGCACACGTGGCACAAAGAGATGTAAAGGCCATTGGAAATGAAGAAAGGGAGAGGGTAGTGGAGATAAAGCATAAAAACTTACCTATCAAGTACAATGAACACCATTCTGGTGAAGGGCACACACTAAAAACCCTGACTTAAGCATTAGACAAGGTAATAAAAATATTTATACCCCCTTAATATTTTGAAATAAAAAAATAGTAAAAACCAAAATAAAATTAGCATCTCGAAAAAAAAAGCAGCATCACATTGGATAGAGAAACTGCTTTATCAAAATACCCAGAATCCTTTTCCAGCCATTTTTATATTCTCAAGTTCATTTGCAGAGACTTAGGTCTTCTGGGAAGGAAGCTATAACCTGCTGTGCAATTGAGAGTTATATCTACCCTGTCCATGTTACCCTAGTGGTTTTGAGCTTATGGCAGGATGGCAGAGCTAACACTCCTACACTTGATCAAAGTTCCATTTCTGTTTAGTCCCACTTAAGCCAGTAGCACTTCTACTCACTCCCAAGTCCATTCTTGCCACCCACTGCCTGATCCCAGGCTGCCTGCCTGTATTTCACCTTTTGGCCTAAAGCGCAATTTTCACAACAACATCAGCTTTGGTCTGCTCAACCATTCCACAAGAATGGCTTTCTTTAGTGTTACAGTAGTTTCACTCTGAGTGTCTCAGTAGCTTGAACAGGCCATAGCCCCAACACAGCCCTAGTGATCAGCCAGGGCATCTGACACTTTTTTTCTTCTTTCCCTGGAAGAACTGCTCTCCAACTCACGAGTGCCAATTAACACAATCTGTGATTTAACCGGAACTCTAGGAGGTAACCAAGGGCATGACTAGGGTAAGTCACACCCTCAATTGCCATTCTGTCCTGACAGCAACAGGCTTTTCAGGCAACTACTCTACAAGTCTGGGCTATAACTCCACTCAGTTTTAAGGTACTAATAGATATCATCTACAGTGCAGAAGGAAAAAGAGTTTTTGGATAGAGACAAAAGAAATCAAACTGCTATCTTGATTCCACACTTTAATGCACTTCTCATGGGCGAGTTGAAGAGAAGACTGGCATAATTATGGGAGATAGGCCCTTTATCAGCACCCTTAACACCTGCTGGTACCCACACTCTAAACTTCATGCCCTGTGATCTCTCCAATCACAGTGACCAAACCCGATAAGAGGTAATTTTGTTCATTCATTTGAAGACCTGGTTATCAAAGTTGGATAATAGCTTACAGTATGAACTTTAGGCTCAGGAAATGGGCTCAAATTCCATCTCCACCCATGACTAACTGTGCCACCTTGGGTAAGTGACTTGGCCTTTCTAAAATTGAGTTTCGTCTATTAAATGAATACAATAAAAAGCTCTCATTAAACTTGTTTAAAAGATTAAGGAGATAAGTATTTTAGTTGTACATTTATAATTTTAAAATAATTGATTATGATGAAATGCAAATAAAATTTATCATCTGAACTATTTTTAAGTGTGCAGTTCAGTAGTGTTAAGTATATTTACATTGTTGTGTAACCGATCTCCAGAACTTCTTCATCTTGAAACTTTATACTCATGAAATAACAACTTTCTCTTTTTTCTCTCTCCCAAGCATCTAAGAACTACCATTTCACATTCTGTTTCTATAAGTTTGATTATTCCTGATACTTCATATAAAGGAAATCATATAGTATTTGCCTTTTTGTGACTTGATTTTTTTCACTTAGCATACTGTCCTCAATGTTCATCCATATTGTATCATGTATCAAAATGTCCTTCCTTTTTAAGGTTGAATAATATTCCCTTGTATGAATATACTACATTTTATTTATCAAGTTGCTTACATCTTCTGGCTATTGTGAATAATGCTGCTATCAATGTGGCTGTACAAATATCTCTTTGAGATCCTAGTTTCAGCCTTTTAGATATACAGCCAGAAGTGGTATTGCCAGGCCATATACTAATTGTATTTTTAATTTCTTGAGGCACCCACCATACTGTTTTCCATAGTGGTTACACCCTTTCTCATTCCCACCAGTAGTGCACAAGGATTCCAGTTTCTCTACATCCTCACCTACACTTATTTTCTAGGTTTCTTTGTTGTTCTTGTTGTTGAGATAGAGTCTCACTTTGTCACTCTGGGTAGAGTTTGGTGGTGTCATCATAGCAACTTCAAACTCTTGGGTTCAAGCGATCCTCTTGCCTCAGCCTCCTGAGTAGCTGAGACTACAGATGCCTGCCACAATGTCCAGCTAATTTTAGAGATGAGGTCTCGCTCTTGCTTAGGCTGGTCTCAATCCACCCACCTCTACCTCCCAGAGTGCTGGGATTACAGGCATGAGCTACCAGCCTGGCCCTCTATTTTCTGTTTTTCATTTTCTTTTTCTTTTCTTAATAGCAGCCATCCTAATGGGTGTGAGGTGATATCTCATTGTGGTTTTGATATGCATTTCCCTAATACTGAGCACCTTTTCTTAAGCTCTGTGGCCTTCTATATGTTTACTTTGGAGAAATAACCATTCACATTCTTTGCCTGTTTTTAAATGGAGTTATTTGGCATTTTGCTGTTGAGTTGTAGTTCTTTATACACTCTGGATATTAACCACTTGTCAGATATAAGATTTGCATTATTTTCTCCCATTCTGTAAGCTGCCTTTTCACTCTATTGATTGTGTCTTTTGATGCATAGAAGTTTGTAATTTTGGCTCAGCACCTGTGGCTCAAGTGGCTAAGGTGCCAGTCATGTACACCTAAGGTGGTGGATTCAAATCCAGCCCGGGCCTGCCAAACAACAATGATGGCTGCAACCAAAAAAAATAGCCAGGCATTGTGGCGGGCACCTGTGGTCCCAGCTACTTGGGAGACAGAGGCAGGAGACTTGCTTGAGCCCAGGAGTTGGAGGTTGCTGTGAGCTGTGATGCCACAGCACTCTACCCAGGGTGATGGCTTGAGGCTCTGTCGCAAAAAAAAAAAAAAAAAA
>CAUYQV010064382.1:0-34285 GCA_963574575.1 Galagoides demidoff
TTTAAGAATTAAGTATTCTGGCTCGGCGCCTGTGGCTCAGTCGGCTAAGGTGCCAGCCACGTACACCTAAGGTGACAGGTTCGTATCCCCAGCCCGGGCCCACCAAACAACAATGATGGCTGCAACCAAAAAATGGCTGGGCGTTGTGGCGGACGCCTGAGGTCCCAGCTACTTGGGAGGCAGAGGCAGGAGACTCGCTTGAGCCCAGGAGTTGGAGGTTGCTATGAGCTGTGATGCCATGGCACTCTACCCAGGGGGACAGCTTGAGGCTCCGTCTCAATAAATAAATAAATAAATAAATATAAGCGTTAAGGTATAGTTTGATTCTCTGTGAATAATAGTCTTATTTGCTCATGTGCTAGTTAATAACACTAATATCTAAGACCTGGTTTTGTAGTAGAGGCATTTCCGCTTGAATAGGAACATCTGAGTTAGCCACACAATATAAATAATGTAGCATAGGCTGCAAAAATGTTATCTTTTAGAGGAGTTGACCTGTCCTGAGACATTTCTAAATGTTATAAAAGGAGGACACTTGGTAAAGGTAAATACACATAAAATTGGCGTAAGAAAGAACATAATAGAGGAATTAAGAGAATAAAAGTACACTTATAAAGTACATGTAAAACATACAAAGGCCAATTTGATATATCTAAATTCTTTTACTAACATGACAAAAATGTTAGTGAAAGGAAAAAATAGAAATATTAAAAAGAAATAATTTTGTAACCTGAGAACTTGAAATGTGTTTATAGCAAATAAGGGACTAAATTTTAATTTTTATTTAATTTTAAATACTTAACATTTATTTGCCATGTGGAGCTAGCTGCTACCATTTTGGAGAATGCAAATGGAACATTTCTGTCATTGCTGCTGGGCCAGACAGTGAGCATTTCTGTAAATTAGAACGCTTTAACTTATATAGATCCATAGCTCTAAAATACTAATTCATGGTGGCAGAGCCTTTGGAACCCCACCTCTTAACGTTTGTTTTCTATACTCTTCTCCTAAACCACTTCTTTATTTTCTACTCTCTTCTTAATTAAATCCTTTGGCAATAGTTTTACATGTGACACCTTCCATTCACTTTCCTTCCCATTCCTCATTTGCAACTTTCATCAAACACATTTGGCACAGTGAAAGTGAGTAGGACTTGATGGATCATTAGATTTGGGGATGGTATTGAGGGCAAAGAAGAATCAAGGCAAAACTTTTGCATTTATGACCTAAGTAGCTAGGTGGAGCAATTTCCTCGGTATTGAGATAGTTGACCATCATTAATCCAAGACTCCATTATCTAGCAACTCCTGCAGATCTCTGAAGGCCGGGCGGGGGAGGGGGGAGGGCGACAGGGCTGTAGATTCTCTCCTAGGGAAAAAAATGTATGTGTATCAAATACAGAATTTACATATAAAAATGTATTCTAGGGACAAAAATCACAGCCTCATGGACTCTTTGGGGAACGTGATACCTTAGGGTTCTACCCTTGGCTTCATTATAGGATTGTTCAAATTATTTTTACCTCTAAATTACACAGAATAAAATTGGTTTTAACACATATACAAATTCCCTTTGCAATATCTGGCACAAGAGTCAGAGAACTATAGATTCTTTTCAGAAAACGCTTGATTGGTGAAAGGAAAAAACAATCTGATATAATTGTCTTTGTCCTGTACAGTTTATCAGAAGCACACCTAATTATTGTAGAAGGATTTTGTCAGTGATACTCTTGTTGGCTTCTAAGTGCAAACCCTAAATCCTAAGTGGCATTTAAGTTCTTTGACATATACCTATGTGTTAGTTACCTATTGCTTGCATATCAGGTTACCCCAAAATTTAGCAACTTAAAACAAGAGTAAACATTTTTTGTCTCACATAGTATCTGTGGATCAGGAATTTGGAAGCAGTCTAGGCTTCCGAGAAACTCAATGGGTCAGAGTCTCTCACAACATACTCAAAACATTAGCCAGGAATACAGTTCTCTCGTTACTTGCCTAGAAGTGGACACCTTATTCATGTGGGTAGCAAATCTGTGCAGGCTGTATGCAGGAGGCCTAAGGCACTCACCATGTGGACCTCTCCATAGGGCTACATAAGTGTCTCACATCGTGGCAGCTGGCTTTCCCTCGACCAAGTGATCCAAGAGAGAGAGCAAGGTGGAAGCCATAGTGCCTTTTATGTACTGGCCTGGGAAGTCACACACCATTATTTCTGCAATGTCCTATTGGTTTATACAGGTTAGTCCTATTTAGCATAGAAAAAGGACTACATGAGGACATGGACACCAAGAGGTGTGAATCATTGGGGTCACTTTGGAAGTTGACTATAATAGTGTCTAAGGTTGCTCTTGTACCTTCCTACATTATAAATTCCCTTCATCCCTACTCAACTGCCAAAGCTATTTATGCTATTTCCTTTTAAGTCCATTCTTGGTTTGGGGAGATTTGTTGTTGTTTGTTTTCCATGGTACCATCAGAAGGGTGGTAATGGGCATTGGTTTCTAGAAAACTTTGAAGTCAGTGAAATGTCAGCTCTATGGTTATTTCCAGAACACTTTTGTCTCGTATACCCCATCTAGAATGTTTAAAAGTTAGAATTAAAGTAACTATTCTTTCAATTCTTATCATAAATTTGCTGTTCTGTTATTTGGGTTTGGTTGTTTTGAGACAGATTCTCACTTTGTTGCCCTCGGTAAAGTGCCTTGGCATCACAGCTTACAGCAACCTCAAACTCTTGGGCTCAAGTGATCCCCTTGCCTCAGCCTCCCAAGTAGCTGGGACTACAGGTGCCCGCCACAATATCCGGCAGTTTTTAGAGATGGAATCTCACTCTGGCTTAGACTGGTCTTGAACTCATGAGCTCAGGCAGTTCACCCATCTCGGCCTCCCAGAGTGCTAGGATTATAGGCATGAGCCACCATACCCAGCCCTACTGTTCTGTTTTAATGTAAGTCTTCTTTCACATAACAGAAATCGGCATCCAGAAATCACAGTGGATTTTGTTAAGGTAGATCTAAATGAAAGTCCCCTTAACTTCTTTTCTCACTTTGCTAAAACTTCTCTTCTCTTCTCCTGGACTTAAAGGTCCAGGTTCTCCTTCTGTGTCCCCTCTCTGTTTCACATTCCTAGTTGTTAGCTGTATGGTCCCCTTAACTTCTTTTCTCACTTTGCTAAAACATCTCTTCTCTTCTCCTGCCCATAAAGGTCAGCAGGTTCTCCTTCTGTGTCCCCTCTCTGTTTCACATTCCTAGTTGTTAGCTGTATGGTCTTGGACATATGACTGAATCTCTTTGTGCTTCCTTTTTCCTATTTGTAAAATGAAGGCAACAATTGTACCTGTTCCTTTAGGGCTGCTGTGTGAGCTGATGACATGCCTGCAAAGTAGTTAGTTTGGTGTCTGACATATTTGGAAGCAATATGTTGTCACTGGTATTTACACATGTTGTGATAGTGATGATGGTTATTGGAGTTACACTAGATTTAAATATATGTATTTTTAGACATCTCTTTCACATTTCTGTTCATATACAGTTTCTATATGCCAGGTACTATGTTAAGCATTTCATATTTCGTAGGCAAATGCCATTTCATCAGTGAGGAAATTATGAGGTAGAGAGGTTAAATAATTTGTTCCAAAATCACGCAGCTATTAAATTATACAACTTCACATATCATCCTTATTACTATGTAAATGTTTGTGGCACTAGATTAAAGAAAGATACATCAGTGTGAAGCTCAGGAGAGCATCTTAAGACCAAAAACAAGAGACTAAGAGACTATAGAGTGAATTGATTATTCATACTTGGATCCTTTGTAAATAAGGTGATGTTTTGCAAACAAAATCTTTAAATTCCAAGTAGCATCACTTTTACCAATGCATATGTAAAGTGAAGAAAATGTAAGGAGAAGTAAAATAAAGTTTTCTGCTTTTATGAAGTCACTGTTTAAATGTTGGAGAAGAAAAATTATAGAAATTAAAATAAACATCTAAATACAATGATAATTTATCAGAAAGTTTTTCACTGTAAAAAGCCCATATTAATTCAGGTTCATTTATGTAAAATAAATTTATAAAATGATAGTAGGAACAAAATAAACACACCAAGGCTTGTGTCTTGAGTTACTTCTAAAAAGGTAATAATCTGTGTTGCCTTACTTCCTTCTGCTTGTTCTTGAAATAGTTTCTTCCTGGCCACCTCTTGGTCAGCGGCTCTTAACTTTACCTGGGCAAAGAGCCAGTGCACTTACCATCTAACCATCTATACAGTGAGATTGAAAAGCTTATGAAATGCAGCACTGTTCACTCAGTCAGTAAAATGACCTATTGAACCTACTAGAACTTCACTTTTTTTGTTTTATTCCCCCCTTCCCCCAGACTTTGTCTTCTTCTGTTCTTATTACTCAGCAAGGGCGTATGTGATTTGATTTTAAGTAGAGTTCATTGCATCAGGCAAAGATTTCTTTGATGAATGAGTACAAGTCTGTGACTTCAGTTATTAGGGAGATTTATAATCAAAATTATTAGCTGTAAAAATTTTGTTCATCAAGTGATTTGGAGTTCAGAGAAAAATAGAAGATCATTAAATTACAGATGGAAGGAACATGAGTGTCTGTCTCATTTTCTTGTTCAAAAATCACATTTGTTTCCAGTTATATGGTCACTTACAAAAGCATGTGCTTTTTGTTGTGATCATATAAGCAGCCTTTGAATTTATCCAAGGAAGGGGAGACTGGTTTTGGTAATATCTTAAGTACACAGGCTGTAGGCAGTGATAGGACATCTGCAAATCAATAGTTAAATAAGATTTTACCAGAGAACAAATTAACATAAATGGGCTGATGGTATTTACTGAACTCAGCCTTGGCTGGTGTAAGTCAGTGTAGTTAATAGCTGCCCTAGGGAGAGCTGCTGATAGTGCTGTTATGTGTGCTGATGTAGTGGTTAAATAGATAAATTTCTGATGATTGGTTGTCTGTCTGAAGTACTAGAAGAGACTAGAATGACAATTCTCCTATCATCTTCCCATGCTTATAATGAAAGGGAATTTCTCTTTGATGATAATAATGCATAGGTTCTGAGTATCATCCTGAGCATGGGGAATGCTATAGTGAATATGTTTTTGTCAGGAACATTATAATTCTGAAGTAACACTGGTCTTCCGGGTTTTCTCTGAAATGTTGTTTTTTAATGCAACCTTTGCCTGAATCATGAAAACAAACATTTTTTTCTTAGAAGAATCTGTAGGCTAGACAGGAATTGATATTGGATTATTAATGCACAGAATTTGGGAAGATCACTGAGAGTAAAATTTCCTTTAAGCAGGGCATGTTTAAGGAAAGCCAGGAGTTGTGAATGAAATGTTAGACATAGTTCCACTTACCTGCCTTTGGTGAGTAGGTTTTGTATAACATACAGTCTTGCCACCTGTTCATGTATCATCCTGATAAATTAATGTGACTTCAGGCCATGGGCCCTACTGCCATAATGTCTGCACATATTTACATAATAGCAGGATTAGAAGCAACTGTAAGTGTTTTGAAGGAAATTAATTGAATTTAAGCATAATCATTCAACTTAAGAGCTATTCACATTTCTTCCCCAAAGGCTGGGTTAAATTCATATAGAGGCAGATTATTTGAGGGGCAGGAAAATCTTGAATTTAGGAAGGAAATAGACCAGGTGCAGTGGCTTAGACCTGTAATGCAGCACTCTGGGAGGCCAAGGCAGGTGGATCGCCTAAGCTCATGAATTCAAGACCAGCCTGAGGTAGGGCGAGACTCTGTCTCTAAAAATAGCTGGATGTTGTGGTGTGCACCTGTAGTCCCAGCCACTCGGGAAGCTGAGGCAAGAGAATCACTTGAGCCAAAGAGTATAAAGTTCCTGTGAGCTATGGCTGTGAATGCCTTGGCAACAAAGTGAGACTCTATCTCCAAAAAAAAAGAAAGAAAGAAAGAAAAAGGAAATACAGTTTTTACAGAGTGGCTTTTGAAATGATAAACTGAATAGCTAATCCTTTACTGAAGAGTTCCTTTGTGTCCTTGGGGTCTTTTGTGTCTCTAATTAAAAAAGTAAAAGTAGAAACATCCAGGACCAATGTTGCATTCAGCCTTGACATTGGTATCTATTCATAGGACATGGGAGATCTACAGATCTCTCCAGTCCTAGAAAAACAAAAACTTCTGCCTCTGCCTTTTGATGTCCAAACTCGAATGCCAACGGCAGTATGGCTCCTAGGGAGATAACCCTTAGAAATAGCCCACACCAGTCAAGCCTGCTCTCTTGCTCAAGGCTTAGCATGAAATGTTTGGGAGAAAATTTGGCCAGCAGTACATTCCTAGTCATTGTGTGTGATAACAAGGTTGCAACTTGATTGGCTACTGAAACAGCAGCCAGTTGCCTATATGTGTTGGAAGTCAGTCTGCACATGGTAAGATGTCCACTTAAAGGTTAAAGGTTAATGGGTGCTGTGAAATAATTAATAATAGAGGGGGCAACAGCTAGTTGTAAAGTTGTACATATTTCCAAAGGATTAGAGCAGTGTATCTCTTAGTGTCAAGATGTTTGTTTTATTGAATTGACTAAGTGAATTGTTACTAGAGTGGCCATTTCTTTTTTGCTGGTTATCTGTCTTCTATCCCAAAAAGGGGCTGTTCTGCCTATCAGCACTGACCCAGATTACTTTCATTGCCTCCACCCATTCACCCACGTAAGCAGATGGCATGTTATAACATGGTTGAGAATTGTTAGCAAAATTTCCCAGCTGTGCACTGTTCATTTATTTTCAAGGGAGCTAGACTCCAATGAGTATTGATACATTGGTGATCCCAGCTGTAGGGAAACTTTGACAGAAATGGCCTCTGGCTCCCTGAGTCTGTAACTTATTCATACACACTATCTTCCCTGTACCAGGTTTATACCAAGGTGCGGAACTTAGCTCCACACAGAAAGAAATTCAGATTTCTCATTGTTGGCCACTTTTGAAACAACATTCCGGGTAATAGTTCAGAAGGCCACACCACTTGCAATCTTTGGTTGAGTCAGAGTATACTTGTTCTCTTTGGGATATTCTAACGTTGCTCATGCATTCTCTTGGGACTCTCAATTTGCAGATGCTAATGCTGGAGACCGTGGACAGACCAATAATGCCGCTTCTGCATCAGCTTCCAACTCCACCTGAACAGTCCCGAGCAGCCAGCTGCACAGGAAAAACCACCAGTTACTTGAGTGTCACTCAGCAACACTGGTCACGTTTGGAAAGAAAATTAAAAAGAGAAAAAAAACCTGTTCATTTTAGTGTTCAATTTTTTTATTATTATCGTTGTTCTTATTTAACCTTGTAAAATATCTATAAATACAAACCAATTTCATTGTATTCTCACTCTGAGGGAGATCCAAGGGCTGGGAGGGGTTGTGGGGAGGGGGAAAGCGGAGCACTAGAGTACACAATCTCTCTCCCACGACAATCTTTTCTTTATCAAAAGTCTGCTGTTGTATACTTTAAAAACAGGATTCCTGCCTCATGCCCCTTCCAAGAAGAAAACCTTGTTCTGTGCTGAAGGGTTTTTTTTTAACTTTGTTTTCTTTTAAAGTCTTGTGTAAGACTTTGGTATAGTGCACAGCTTGAAATTGGTTGGGAGCTTAGCAGGTATAACTCAACGGGGACTTAAATGTCACTTGTAAAATTAATCCATATCCTCGGGTATTTGAAGGCTTGCCTTCAGCATGTTGGTGGCAGGTGTGGCAGACAGAAAAGGAAATGTGTGTCATTCATAACCCAGGGAAGTCAGTAAAGTTTGAAACTCTGAGAGGAAGATTCTTAATTGATTTGTGAAAGTTTTGTTTTGCTCTCAGTCAGCGCTAGTGGTGAAGAGGCTTGTATAGAAGGCTGCCGGGGAGGAGCAGCTCACAAGACTCTGGTGCACGTGCTCTTCAGGTGGATCTGTTTGCCTGACCAAAGTTCTCTGCAAATCTTAGCACAGTTTTAAACTAGTGACCTAGGAAGAGACTGAAAATGTTTTTAGCAGGCCACTCTGGCTGCAGAGGTCAAAGAACAGTGAGCCCAGAACAAGGGGACAGGCCAGGAACATATCTCACCACTGTGAATGAATTTGTCCAGATTTTTTTCTAAAGTTGCTTCCTTCGGAAAGATACAGTTAAGAGAACATTATAGTTAAATAATGTGAACTGTAATCATCTACTGGTTTATTTTTCATATTTTTAATTGCAAATAGAGCTTACGTAAATTGTCACAGTCTATTATACATAGTTCTAATTTTAAATCCAAATCTAGAATCTGTATTTAATTTCAGCATTTTTTAACTTCATGCTTTTTACATTTATTTATTGATGCATGTCAGGCCATTATGATTTTAGATGGTAGAAATATTAAAACTACACATCAAAATGACAACCAATCACTTGTACCTGCTGACTTTATAGGAAAGTTGACTATATAAATGTGTGTATATATGTTATATATACATATATTCAATACTGCCTTTTTTTGTCTACAGTATCCAAATTGACTGGTTTAAGCATGAGAAGAATGTTTTCCACCCACACTTGGTTAAGAGTTTTTGTTTTTGTTTTCTTTGTATATCAGTGAATGGTGTAAGAATCAGTCTCTGTTTTTGAAGAAAAAGCAATATTCCTTGGAAAGCAAGGAGGATTGAAGGATTATGTTTGCCGTGAAAAAATAGATTTTCATGACTAGTTTGTTTTATACTTTTAAGGTTGGTATCTATGTGGGCCTTATATACTCTAAAATGAACCTTAGTCACCTTGGTGCTTATGGGCCATTACTTGACCTATGAATCTTTAAGGCACAATCAGTTGTACTTTACATTTAAAGGTCACTTGAGTGATGGCCGCCTTTCCCTCCTTCCCCACATACCTTCCAAGGTTAGCTGATAACTGTAGGGCTGCAGAGTTAAGCCCTAGGTTGTGTGTAACTTTCCTCCACCCTTCTCATTGCCTCCTTAGGTCAGGTTAGGGGTCTCACCCTCCAGGTGGTTTGGAAGTAGAGTCTCTTGGCAGCCCTCCTGCAGGCGCTAGCACCCTGTCCTGCTTCTTAATCATGTTGTGTGTGACTCTCCAAGAGAGTTACACTGCCTGCTGAAGTGAACCAGTACCCAGAAAGACAACTGTGAGCCATCTTATTTTTCACTCATTATTTAAGCTCTTAGGCCACAAAAGAAGTTTCTCAAACCTCTGGTTATATCAGAGTTCATAAGAAAAGAAATACTCTCAGTCAAACTAAAACAAACAAATTGAATTTTACGTTTTATAAAGTGCTTCTTCTGAGAGCAAATTAAAATTTGAAAGAAGTCTGAAATCAAAGTTTTAGTTAGCAGCATAATTCCTTAAAGGGAATGGCTTTGATAGACCATTTTCAGAAAGGATTTATAAAGAATCTGAAAAGACAGGTCTGTGATAGAGAAATGGATCTGCTTTCAGATCAAACTGCCCAAACATTTGAATACAGACACTACTCTGGATTTGGTATACATGCCAAAGTCCATAAAAATCTGTGCTCGTTTTAGGAAACAGCCCCCCCCCCCCCGCAAATGGGGTATGAGAAGAGAGAAAAGCCAGAAGCTTTTCTCTTGTGTGTGTGTGTATGTGTGCGTGTGTGTGTGAGGGCTGAAGTGTGTGCTTTTTTTCTTTCTCAATGATCATGGTGGGATCACAGAACTCTTTTTATACAAGTGAGATCCAGGTCTCTGAATATCTTTTTGTAAATAATAATAAAAAGCTCCTCACCAAATTCAAGCTTGTACATTATATTTTCTTTCAGTGTTTTTAAATTTTAAGTTTTATTGTTTTGTATGTAAATATGTGGACCCAGGAACTGTTATTAATGAGCAAAAAGTTACTGTTCAGGGCAGTGATTCTGTTTAATAATCAGACAAAATGTAGACGAGCTTTTTAAAGCCATATAGTTTTAACTCTGTACAGTAGGTACCGGCCTGTATTATTGTAACAATAACTCTAGCAATGTATAGTGTATCTATATAGTTTGGAGTGCCTTCGCTTCCATGTGTTTGGGGATTTTTTGTTTTTCATTTCAAAAATTTTTAATTGGTTTCCTTTATCCATGTTTCCCTGTCCATCATTTTTCCCTTTGAAATAATAACTCACTCATAACAGTATCTTTGCCCTTCCACCATTAAGTTTCAGTGATACCATGCTCAGGAGTGGGAACAGGAAACCATGTTCATAATCTCATTTCATTCAAGTCCTGCCTTTGTTTTGGTTCTGAATGTTTTGTTTCCTCCTCAGTAGCAGTGACTGGTTTCATTTCATACTTAGTCCATTCAGAGACTTAGTGTAGTGCCAGGGAGCCCTAGAGCTGGAGGATACTGAATAGATTAGATTTTGCTCGTCTCTTCCACAAGCCCTAACCATGGGTCTTAAAAACAGCAGATTCTGGGAGCCTTCCATGTTCTCTCTCCTCCTCACCTACTCCCCTCCCAAATGAGAGAGAGAGAATTGTTTTTTTATACATTGAAGCTTCTTAATAGTATCGGGTTTTGATACATCAGCAGTCTAAAATGCTATAGCGCAATTCCCAGCTGTGATCGCATGGAGTGCCGCCATGCCAATAGAGGACTGTTGTTTTAACAAGGGAACTCTAACCCATTCCCCTGCCCGACATCTCTACCCCTGTTCAGTGAAATGTCATTTTAATACCATTTGCCCAACATGAAGGCCTTTTTTGAAAGAAAAAAACATAGAAAGTATTTGTTTTGCCTCCAAGTACTCCATTGAAAATGTCTCTAATAAAAAACAAACTTTACCAAACCAAAGGTTGCTATTTTTGAAACACCATGTATTCATTCCAACAAAGCAGAAGACTGCACCTTCTTTCTAATGACATGTCATTTTCTAAAGTCCTTAATTTTTAGACACATATTTTTGGTTTGTGTTTTAACAGAGTTTGCCTAATCAGTCATCTTGTCTGCACCAATGCAAAGGTTTCTGAGAAGACTGTTGTATTCTCTATCCCTGTGGATATAAAGACACTGGCATTTCACTTATTTTTCCCTTTCCTTTTTAAAGGATTTAGCTTTGGAATCTTCCAAAGAAAGTTTGGCCAATGCCAGATCTCCAGGAGGTTGGGGGCGGGATTTCTTTTTTAAAAACCAAAATTGTGTCTGATTCCTTTTGTTCATGTTAGTGATCATCTAATCACAGAGCTGAACTCTTTTTCTCCCTCATATAGAAAAGTAAGCATGCTTTACAATAAAGTCTGTCTTTTCTGGTAGAAACCTGAGCCACTAAAAATAAGAGAGACAATTAGAAGCACAGTAGAGTTCCAGACTGAGGTCTACCTTTGAAGGCTTTGAAAGTAATCCCTGGGGTTTGGATTATTTTCACAATGGTTATGCTGTTTCATTCAAATTTGTTGCTCCGTTTTGCACCTCCACAATAAAAGCAAAATGACAACCAGTACATAAGGGGTTAGCTTGACAAAGTAGACTTCCTTGTGTTAATTTTTAAGTTTCTTTCTTATATCTGTCTACAGGCAGATACAGATAGATGTATGAAAATCTGCTTGCCTGTAAAATTTGCATTTATAAATGTGTTGCCGATGGATCACTTGGGCCTGTACACATACCAATTAGCGTGACCACTTCCATCTTAAAAACAAATCTAAAAAACAAAATTTATGATATATATATATATATATATAAAGGACTGTGGGTTGTATACAAACTATTGCAAACACTTGTGCAAATCTGTCTTGATATAAAGGAAAAGCAAAATCTGTATAACATTACTACTTGAATGCCTCTGTGACTGATTTTTTTTTCATTTTAAATATAAACTTTTTTGTGAAAAGTATGCTTAATGTTTTTTTTCCCTTTCCCCATTCCCTTGTAAATACATTTCGTTCTATGTGACTTGGTTTGGAAATAGTTAACTGGTACTGTAATTTGCATTAAATAAAAAGTAGGTTAGCCTGGAAATGAAATTAAAATTTATAAGTGTGTGGTCTTTATTTCAGTACCCAACCCTCTCCTTCACCCTGCCTATTTTGCCACTGAAATATATAGTCACATTACCATCTTCATTCCTCTAATTTGGGAAACATGAATCTCTGTTATAAAAATCAAGATATGAACACCATTTCTCATTCTTTCCAATGATCTTACTCTACTGTGTAGCCCCAAGAGGTGCAGCCTCCATCTTGGAAACCTTTGGATTTGATGCAGAGGAAGCTTTGCAGACACTGCTTAGAAAAGAAAGAAAATCTCGCTGAAAGGGACAACTTTTAACAAGTGTTTATAAACTACTGTCTTTGATTACTGTGTTCATGGTTTGGTGTAGTTGTATTTTCTTTTAATTTTCATCCTATTAGTAATGGTCGTCGGGGGTCTCTGTTAAATATATGAACACCACAAACAGTGGGGCTGTACCTCCCAAGTAACCAACACAAGTTGTGTTCGAGTCTGCTCATTTCCAATACTGGATGATGTATGTAAACATGTTATGTCTCTTAGTGCAAAAAAAGAAAAAAACCACCATTTTTTAGGGCTGGCTAACTGTCAGGCCTAATTTAAAGACTAGATATAAGGTCATGTGACTGCTGCTTCAATAAAAACATTTATATTCGATAAAGTCTGGTCCTCTTTTATTTATTTAGCATGGTGGTGGGGTTGGCTAATTCCACCGGCGTGTAAAATAAACACATTTACCAGTAGGGGTAGAGCTGGGAGGACTGGATCAGCAAGAACAGAAATGTTACATGTAGGATGGGCCTCCTGATGGCCCTGGAGTACTTTGACTCACTGCCATCTTGTGTAGGTCTGTCTTAGCTATTTGAGTTGGGGGTGAGTTAAAACAGTGTTAAGTGTCCTGACACATCCTTTTACCTTAGAATCCTGAAGGCCAGCTTTTTAGTTTCTAAGTCTTTTCAAAAAGTTGTGACCAACAGTCCTTTGGAATCATGTTTCATGGGGATAGTAACTGTGGGGTGCCGTTTTGGAAAGGTGGTGGGGAGTACAGAGATCTGTTTGTAGAACAAAAGTGTCCCAATGGTCAACCACTGCTTAGGCATAAGAATATTTCACCCACACAACTTAGGCATAAGAATATTTCACCCACACAACAGCACCATCAGAAAAGTTGTGGGTATATAAATGGGAAGTAACCAGAGAAAAATAAGCTGCTGCAGAAGTTGGCACATAGGCACACAATTTGTCAGGAGATAGGAAGGGATGGCTAGTCCTATGCGTGCTGCTGCTTACATTGTATTTTATCCAGAAAGGAGAGGGCCTGGGGCCAGGCCTACCCACCAGATTTATTGTCAATGTCAAGACATCAATTAGACGAGATCCAGGCCAGGTAGAGAGAGGCTGCGGAGTAGCCCCGATGAGGGAGCTGGAAGGTGTACAGTAGCTTACTTAGGTGTTTTCCCCGGAGCTTTGGAAACTGACTCCACCTTCTCCTGACTGAAAACTGAGAGGAAAAAAAGCATGGCCAGAGAGATGGCTAGAAGCGGATGCTTATTCCCACTTTCTCAAATGCTTTGGGAGGAGAAATACAAATGCTTGAGAGGAGGAAAGCTGAATTTTGCTCCTGGTTAGACCCACAAGGCTGCTGTAAGGAAGATGAGCTTTTCGGTTCATCTAAATGGAGCCTTTACTTTCAGACTACCCTTGTTCTTTATAATCTATATAAATCATATGTACATATTAATTCAATGTTTGGGGAACTGCCTGCGTGTTTTTAAAATCAATATGGCAAAGTGAAAGTTTACCCTACAGTCTCTCACCTTTCCATAGCCTACATCTAACACAATTTCAGGCTCTTGAACAAACAGCACACTGAAAATTATTTCAGTGGTGTAGGGGAAATGTAAATGCTTTATGAATACAATTGGGTGAAATTTTTATTTCTAATTATAAATAAGTCTATAATTAGACAAAACTCCTGGGAGCAGAAGAGCTCTTTATTTTCCTCAGTTTCTTTTCTAAAAACAAGTGCTTTCTATATCTCCTTGATGTAGAAAAGGCTGGAAAATCAGAGGGATGTCACAGAGCATGTTTGCTTTGTTTTCTTTTATTGATGATTTACTATGTTCTCAAAGTTTGGTCTGCCGCTTATAAAATGATAAAAAGCTAAGCAATTATCTGTTCCTTAACAGATAAGTCCTTCCAATTACCACATAGCAATGAAATATCAGACATTTAAAATTAATACAATTACTACATTTTAAATTATAGAATGTAATACTTGAAATTTTCATATAGAGCAGTCATTTATGAGTAGATGAAGCTAAATAATTCATTTTTATGTTCTTACACCAAAAGTTTTCTGATTTGTAAAGGGAAATTAGTAAAAATACACGTGTATGTGTGTATCTGTTTCCCCACCCCACATTATTTTCTCCAGAGAAAAAAGGTCAAAAAAAGTTTACATCTCTAGTCAAAATTTCATTGCTTAAGTCCTAATGCCTGGATTCAACATTACCATAGAACATATTTGCAAAGCCTAGTTCTTAAGTATGAAATAACTTTATATAAATTAAAGTGTAATTTGTGAAAAATGCAAAAACGTTTTTATTCACAAATGGCTCTAAATAAGACAGACACTTTCATACTCTTTAGCTTTGAGAATAGATGTGTACAGAGGACTACAAGGTGCTGAAAATGGTTCTGTACTAGAATGTTTATTAACTGTCAACATAGCCTTCCCCGCATTGCAGCCTCAGTAAGAAATCCAGGTCTCATCCGATGAGAAGCAGATCTACCCAGAACAGGTCACACATGTGCACCCGTGGCCTTGCCCTTCACAAACTCAGGCCCTAGACCCTTTTATTTGTGGCCCAGATGTCCACAGAACCCCAGCACAGCTCAGTGTCCACACAAAAAAATTCCTCGAGCTGTTTCTGTCACTCTTGGCACCTCCTTTTGATCCAAGTTGTTTGTGTTTCTGCTTTGCTTTTTTAACTATGAACTCTTTGAGGTTAGGCTCTATATGTGAGGCAGCACTGTATACCCCACAGCAAGCTGACATTATTGGTGTTTAATAATGTGTTTGAATGGATGCAGACACACAGAATGACATGCCCAAAATGTGCCCAGGATATCTGATGCAGGCCACCTGGCTTTTCTCTAGAAAATACTAATACTAATACACCTGCTGATGAGCACAGGCCTGGAACCCACTAAACAGCTCAGAATAGGAGGCTGCAGCCTGGGAAAGCATGGGAAGCAGAAGACCAGAGTATTAGAGGGAGCAGCAAAGAACCTAAGGAACTTGGGTCCAGGCCTGCCAAACCTTTTTTTTTCAGTTGCACATTGGAAGAAGAGTTGTCTTGGGTCACACATTAAATACACAAACACTAACAAAAGCTGATAAGCAAAAGAAATTTTTAAAAAGGTACATGCATAATTTTTGCTATGTCTGACACCTCAGATAAACAAAACAGGCCTCAAATAATCCACATGTGGCCCACAGGCCACAAGCTGGACACCCCCAACAGTTGTAGACTTTCAGACGGCCCAGCACCACCTGCCCCTTTTTTCCCCCATCATGACACTTTACTGAGATGTGGGGATTTCTCCCCAGACCATGGGGACTTTGCTAAGGGGAGGGCAGCCTTGCCTCTCACAGATGAGCCTGACCTACAGGCCAGTACACTCTCCACAGACTGAACTGAGGGCTAGGAGGACCCATGTCCTCTTCCTGAGGAACACTAGCCAGCTGTGGTCATAGCAGTGAGTTCCCTGGAGAGGCAGGCTGGTCATTGCTGGCTATCAGCAGTGTCCATCTGTCTAGGCCCAGCAGTGGCCACTCAGAGGGCTCTGTGTCTGGCAGCCCAAGGAGGTTCACCCAAGGGGTGCTCAGCCATCTGTGATGCTGAACAGCTCCTGCATTAGGGGGGTGGCAAAGGGGTGTATGTCTTGGATGCGCAGTAGCCGCTGGGTGTGCTGGGCATTGATGCTGCGGAGCTCAGTGAGCATAGCCATGATCTTCAGGAACAGGAACCTGTGTGCCAGTCAGAAGAAAGGTTGAGGCTGCAGCCCTTTCCCTGACCCACCAGCCCGGTGCTGCTCCCAGGACATCTCAGTCAGCCAACAGTCAAGGCCTGGCAGCACTCCTAAAAGCTGCATATTGGTGGAGGAGGGGTGGTCAGGTGTCTCTGACCTGCTCCCCTTAGTTTGCAACTATTAAATTAAGATTTTTCTTTCAGGGTGGTGCCTGTGGCTCAGTGAGTAGGGCACCAGCCCCATATACTGAGGGTGGCCAGTTCGAACCCAGCCCTGGCCAAACTGCAACAAAAAAATAGCCAGGCATAAAAAAATAGTCAGGCATTGTGCGCCTCTAGTCCCAGCTACTTGGGAGGCTGAGGCAAGAGAATCACCTAAGCCCAAGAGCTGGAGGTTGCTGTGAGCTGTGACACCATGGCACTCTACTGAGGGCAACAAAGTAAGACTCTGTCTCTAGAAAAAAAAAAAGATTTTTCTTTTAGCCTGTAGACAAGAAGAACAGGAAACCTTGATGTGGAAGCTGGCCTGTACCCACCCCCACCACATCTTTAAGAGTTGTATCCTTATATATAGAGACCTCAGTGGGTCAGACATTGCAGGTGCCAAACTCTTAATTGGCAGGGGTAGGGGACAAATCACTGACTTGGTTAGTGTCCAGGGGCCAGGTCTCACCAGAGTAGTGGTGGAGATTAGGGATTGAAGGCTAGAATCCCTTCCTGGAACCAGCTTTGACACACCAATGCCCCAACATAGAAAAGAGAGCTGACACCTCCAGCCTCCTGGGTCCATAAGAGAACGGACTGAGCTACTCCCAGCATCTCACAACATTGAGTCAAAAAGCAAGCTGGTGCCGGGCAAGTGAGGATTTGAAATAACACCCAGTGCTGGCCTGAACCCTTCATGGCCTTGGGCTTGGTGCAATCCAAGTTTGTCTCTGGGGCTATAGGCATCAGACTGGGCACAGGAACTACTGAGCAGCAGTGAGGTGTGAAAGCCCCTCTGGGCCACGTCCTGAGCGGCCTTGCTCTTTTGAGTTAGGACCAGAAAAACTGAGGAGTTTTCTACTCCCTGTTTTCTTGTGTTTTTCCTGGAAAGCATGCTCAGAAGTGGGAGATTTGGACTTGGTATGGCTGGCTCCACCCGCAGATTCCAGCCTTCTGGCTGTGGAAGCCTGGACGACTGCCCTGAGCCCCGGCTCCCTCACTGTCCTCCCTCGGGGTAGTGCTCACCGGTGGGCCGGCTGGGGCCGACAGCACTCAATGTAGGCCTTCAGGGTGATGGCGAACTGCTCCTGCAGCTGGTCCACCACTCTACGCTGCACCACACCTGGGCGGTCTGGAGGGGGTGTGGGGCACAGACGAGATCATTTGGAACCAGAACTGAGACACTGCCAGCCAACCACCTCTCAGAGCCAGAGTCACCAAGGCCAGGAGGTGAGGGAGGACTGGGGCTTGGTGTCACCCCACTGACCCAAGGAGAAACCAGCCAGAGTCCCCATCCTGGCCCACAGTGCTGAGGAGCATGGCCATTAGCTGGGAGCTTCCCTGGGGAGGGCAGGGGCTGCTGCCTCCTGCAGGTAAAGCCCACTGGGGGAGACTGTCACCTGGGGAGAAAAGGGAGATGGCCTGCATGAGCACATACTCCTCCTCACATAGCTGCAGCTTCTTCAGCATGTAGTGGAATTTCAGCATGGGCTCCAGAAGAAGCTGCTGGAAGCCACCTGTGGATAGTATAGGATAGACGCTGACCGAGGTCTACCCTGCCCTCACCAAGGGCTTTTCCTCCATCACCCAGTTTCCTGGCCCTGCAATGTCTGTGCCTGCACATCCTGGGGTTCCCCTCCCTCTGCCGAGGTGGGCAAGCATTCATTGGCACCTGCAGCGTCTTCCAAGCAGTAGGACAGCCGGCCGCACTCCCAGGTCCCTGTCTCCGCATTGAACACTGTGTTGAACCTCAGCTGGCACAGCTCAAAGGTAGCCCCTTTCAGCAGAGAGATCTGGTCTTCGATAGGCAAGTCCCTGGCAGCAAGGATAGGGAGGGAGGGAAGAACAACTCTCTGGGAAGCTGGCACCACTCCCATAATCCAGGAAATTGTGTGTGGGTGGAGGGAGCAGAGGTAGCATGGGTACTTTCCCCTGAGATTGCCTCTGATCTCTTCCCCCTCACACTCCTGCCAAGGAGATTACTCTCCCCTGCCATGTCCTCTCCTCTCCTTCGACTTTCAGGGACTCTGCACTGCCCACACACATAGGTCCCCAGATCCCTTACAGCCTAACTGCATCTCCCCCAACTCCCTACAAGCTCCTGGCCTACACCCAATGCCTCGGCTTCTGGATCCTGGCCTGATAGTTTCTACCTCAGTTTCCCCACTTGGAATGCTTGCCCTTTTAGCTTCACTTAAGGGCAACTCCTCCTGTCCCCTAAGACAAGCTGTGTCTTTGCCCCTCTCACAGCCCTTCCCGAGTGCAGTCTTCTGCGAGTGCCACTCCTTTGGCCTGAGCTCCATGCAGTGGGGACAAGTACTGCCCACTGGGTGTGCCAGGATGTAATATGCAAGCACCTATTTCTGCTGTTTCTCTTCAGGCAGCCTAGATGCCTTCAGCTCCACTCCCAACACCAAGCACAGGCCTAGCCACAGTGGCTGCCTAGTCAGCCTCTGATATTTATGGTTCCTGCGACACCCCTCCCATCCTGCTGGGACTGCTCTCTCCCCACCTAGGAGGTCCCCACTTTCCAAGGAGGAGACATTCCTGACAAGGAGATGGCTCTGAGAACCTGGGCAGAGGCCACTCACGCTGGCTTTGGAGGAGTCCCTGGTCCTGGCTTCGGTCTCCCACCCACCTTCTTTTAGATCCACAACACTGAGCTACAGATGCCATGAAATTGGTCTTGTTCCTCTGTGGTGCTTCCAAATCTGCCCTTCACCACTGAGTAGCTGTGACCTTGTGCTAGTTTCTCAACCTCAGTGAACCTCTTCTTCTGTAGAACGAGGTGGTAGTGATGCCTTGGGTCACTGTGCTCAAAACTGGTGGCCATAAGAAGTGATGAGCGATCTCCCACCCTGGTGTTTCAGCGTAGGTCAGAGGATCTTAGCAGAGATCGTCCAGTATCCGCATTTGTAAGCAGCTTCTCTCCCTGCCCCTTGAGTTATTCTGTCACAGTCTGAACCTTACTGTAGCCTGCTGTCACCCACACCTCATTAAGTAAGTCCTAAGTGTCTCCCATAGGGCCACAGGGGAACCTGTGGGCTCCTCGAATATAACCTGCCCTCAGCCAGTGCATGAAACCAGGGGCTCCTCATGTGTGTGATTCAGCCTATCTGGCCAGGCTTGTCAGGGCAAGGTAGCCTACCCAAGAAAAGATATACTCAGCACCATCCCCAGCCCTAACAGACCACCAATTATGGGGCTATGGTCTCACCATACCAGGAAGTCCCCAAGTCTCCTGCTAACCACAATCGCCCCTGATTGTTACCTCTATGCCTAGCTCTGAGGAGCCCTGGACCTTCAGTTCTCAGGACCATGCATCTTCCCCATGGCCTTCTCAGCTTTGTCTTGGTGGCAGATTGCTAGAGACCCAGCAACTGTATCTCTCTCTCTCTCTTCTCTCTGGACTTCCTTCCTTTTCCTTCCAAGTCATTCTTTGCTCTGGAACTTGCCTTGCCTTGTGATTCTTGCCATTTTGTGGGGGAATAGCAAAGGGAATTACTATCTGAATGTGCTGGGTGCTCTTCAGAAGTTCTGTTTGCCATGGCAGCCCTGCAGGGTAGGGATAATTAGCTCCTGTCTAGCAGATGGGAAGGCTGAGACACAGTTAAATTGAATGGCAGGTCCTCAACCACAGAGCTAAGGAGCCATACAGCCAGGGCTGTTTCAGCCAGCAGCACCACCTGCCCCGGGGCAGAGATAAAGGAGGGTCTTTGAGACCAACATCCCCCAAATTCAGAGAGATCTCTACCTCAAACCTTTTGAACCTCTTGGCCATTTCCTGTTCCTTTCCACACACATCCACCCAGCCTCCTCGTCCTACCTGAAGTAGGAGATGACTTTGGCAAAGTTGATGATGCCTTTGAACATGTAGGTGGACATGTCAGCCATGTGGGGCAGCAGGGAAAAGATCTCCTTGCCACCACTGTCGGCTGGGGGTTTGTAGTTCCAGATGCTGCCGTCCTCCCCCCTCAGCTGCAGAGAGACCTTCACAGGGCATAGATCGTCTCTGATCTGGTGCCACTTGGCAGCTTCTTCCTCTGACAGGGCCTGCAAAGATTGTGGAATCTCATGGCCACTGCTGAGTACCTCCGGCAGCTGGGATGCACACAGGTAGTGGAGAGAGAGAGAGAGAGGGCGTGTGTTTTCACACAAACATCCCCACTCAGGCCGCAGACAGGCGTGCACAGCCTGAGAGGATGCACAGTTGCTGGCACTTCCACCCTGCCACACACACAGCCTTTGTTTCTTCTCTCTGGCCTTCCATCAGGTGGTGCTTTCTGGGTCTATGAATCAGTGGTCACACTCACCCCTACCTGGTCATGACAGAGGGTGAGGGGGACCTCCACACATGATGTATCCCAGACATTGGGCTCAGAAAACTCAGAAGAGTTATGGAGCCACAGACAGAAAGAGCAGATCTGAGACTGGGATACCCAGGACACCCGTGAACACAGAGGGGCAGGAAGACCCTGGCAGCACACATGTGGCTAATAAATACCAGGTCACGAAAGTCACACCCCTGACGGAGCCTGACCTTGTCCTCATAAAGCCCTGACTCCCAGCCATGCTGGGGAACAGCCTAACTTTCTCTCTTTTATCACTCAGACCCGATTCCAACCTGCTTTGAGGGACAGAGCAGTGATTCTCAAACCTGACCTCCTCTGGAATCACATGGCAGTCTTGACACTCACCCCCAACAGGTTCTGATTCAGGAGGTCTAGGGTGGCCTGAGAATTCACAATCTGATGCTACTGACCCAGTGACCACACCCTGAGAACCCCTGGGGATGAGACTGTGGTTTGAGGACCTAGCATAGGAATGGACAACTTTAATGGCACCTACCCGGAAGTTCTTGAAATGGGAGAAGGTGGTGTCAAAGGTTTTCGTCTGAGCATCCATCAGCTCCTTGATCAACATCTGCTGCTCTGCCGTCAGCCCCTGCACTCCCAACAGTGATGGCTGAGTCCCAACCCGTTCTCTCTTCTTCCTCTTGATCAAGGCCCGCCTCTGCTCCACAGCCGCGTCAGACATGATCACTGTGGGGAGAGTGGGGCAGGCTCGGGCTCATATCCCCCTCACAGCCCCCTGTCCCAGGCGAGCCACTATAACTTTCTCAAGGCAGCAGAAGGCGTTAGGCAAAAGGAAAAGTAATGGTGACAAGAAATCTACCCTCGTCTAGACTTCAGAGATCTGTGGGCTCCTCTGGAGAAACCCGTGGGTGAGGACAGCTGGTGGGTTGCCCGCCTCTGCAGGGGGCTTGTGAGGACACTGTGACAGTGGAAGAGCTTGGGCTTCAGAATGCAGAGGCACGAGTTCACATGAAAACTTGGCCACTCACTATGACCTCGTGCAAGCTTCTTAACCTTTCCTGTCTTCAGTTTCCCTCTTTGTAATCTGGTCTGATCATGTTACCTTACACTGCTGTTAGATGAGACATTGCATGCAGAGAACTAACATAGTTCCCAGTACGTAGAGCTATTCAATAAATGGCATGGGGTATTATTATTTTCTTGTGGATTATATGCCAACAGGATTGCTCCGGGGTCCTCTGAGGCCTGGAGGACATTTGTCAGCAGGGACACCTGAGGGAGGACCTCACTCTCAGTTGGCTGCAGGAAAGACTCTTTGCCTGCATGCCCAGAGAACTTGTCACTGAATGAGGCACCCACAGCTTTGGGTCACTCTGTGTTCAAGGGAGACTAACACGTATTAGAATCTTCCCTTCCCCAGGTCCCATCCTAGACTGGAGGGCCAGGGAAGAAAGGAGGAAATATGGGGAAGCTTTTTCCCATGAGATTTAATGCCAGAATGACCTGGAAGCCCAAAGATATCAAAGTTAAACATGTAGAATGAGAATGTCCCATGGCCCCTGTCGGCAAAGTTTCCCTATACAGATGCAGGTGTGGGGCAGCTGGTGGGTGCTGGTGGCTCGTGGCCAAGGGTCGTATCACATCTCATGTTTCCTGCTTCTCTCGGCCAGATTCACCCTCACCCCACAGTTTCTTACACATGGTAAGAAGAATTCGAAGAGGGACAACAAGAATCATGCACGGGCATCCTAGGGGAAAGAGAGGGCACAGCCTGGGCCAGGGATGCCCACCTCACCTCCCAGAGCAGAGGTTTAAGACGCCCTGCGTCTCTCTGGGTAGCTGCCTGTTGCGCCAGACCCCGGCGCACGTTGTCGCTATTGCCGCGCACCTGCACGCCCATGCACACGCCCGGGCACACCTGTCTGGAGCGCCCCGAACCGACTCCCACTCACCCACCCACCGCCACGCCACCAGCCCAGGGTGCCCGCTGCTCACTCTCCTTCTTCATGCCGCTCTCCAGGCACTTGCGCAGGCGACAGGCTTGGCACTGTCGCCGGGTCTTGCGGGTGATCTCGCAGGCGCCCTTCCTGAAGGGGCACCTCAGCCGGGCATTGCGTTTCACGGTCCTCCTGTGTAAAAACAAGGAGCAGAAGGGGGACTGCGTGGCGTCAGGGCCCCAGGCCACACCCACCTCTGTCCCAGCCCCTCCCGACCAGGGCGGGTAGGGACACGGGTCGCCCCATTTTCGGCCCCGCCCTCGCTTCCTGAGCCGGGTCAGCCAGTGCGACAGGGTACAGGTTGGGGCGGGGACAGGGGCCGCATCCAGCTCTAACTGACTGTCCCTAGAGAAGGCAGAGCAGGAAGCCGAGTTTGCTCTTCTCGGCCACTGCCTGGGACACTCCAGCCCCGGGCCCAGCATCTTCTCCTCGCTATCTTTCTTGGCATCCTCATTACCAGGGACCTTTCTGTGGAGACGGGCTTCGTCCCTGGTTTCTCCTCCTTAGAAGAAGGAGCCAGAGGAAAACTAACCCCAAGGTCGTAGAAGAAATAGAAGAAGCCTCCTCCCTTCCCGTTGGAGCGCCAGGGAGTAGCCCGTGAACGATGGGAACCTTTTCTCCGTCAATGAACAATGGTTTCCCCACTAGAGGGTGGATTCCCCTCCCTGATCTCAGGTTGTCATAAGGGAGCGCAAGGCGCTGGACCGCAGGCCCCTGCACAAATGGGGCAGAGGGGCAGATGCCTTTCGGAGACTCCTGCCCAGCATCTCCTCCCCACAGCCCAGACATCCCCAACCTCCCACAAAGACCCAGTTAGTGCAGCCCTAATTATTTTTCCTCTTTTATCTCCCCAGCTGGATGAAAAGAAAGAAATTCTCCTATGGCTCTATAGTTCTGGTCCAGAGTGGAAAAGGATGGAAAGTTGGAACAGGTGGGGCAGAGGATGTCCCTGGGAGGCTAACCAAGTTCATAATGACCCCTACAGCATTGAGCTTGAAGGGAGGAGTCCGGCCAGTGACCAGGCATGTTCTTCACAGACGCCAGCCTGGTCTCTTGCTTTCCTGGAAGGTCCAAGTAAGAGACTCCTGATGCTACTCCAAAGTCCACCCAGAATGGGGTAAAGGAGGAAACTGGGGATTACAGTTATAAAGGCACGGTATGGATCAGATGCTGGGTGAGATAGTTTATAGAGCGTTGCAAATTTAGTTCTCAAAACCCTATGAATTTATCATGTCATCTGCCTGGCACACATGAGGGAGACTGAGGCATTGAGAATATAAATCCCCAACTGTCCTCCAGGTAAATGACACGCCAAAATGTGAATCCAGATCTGCCTGATACTGGAATCCAAGCTCTTACCCACTATGACATGTCGCCTCATTCTGGGAGTCCCTGGAATAGCACTGGAACAGGCAAGAGAGAGCACAGGACTCCCACAGCCTGAGGCGGTATGCACAGACCTGCTGGGGCAGCTCCCACCATGGCCTCTTCTGTGCTGCCCAAATTCAGACCTGGTACAGATGTCTGTCCTCCTCCATGTGGCCATGTGCCATATGCCCAGCTCAAAGATCTATCTGGCGCTCTTTGCTAGTGACCAATTCAGGCGTAGGCTGGGGCCCAGCTCTAGCCAAAATTTCCTGAGAGAGTCTTCTGGGAAAGGTTTCCTTCCCCTTGGAGAGAGAAAGAGGGCCTTTTTGTTTCTGGGCTGAACAGCCTGGAGCCCCGGCACCAAGCTGTGAATTCAGAGCTCTTGAGAAGGCTGGCTGAAGAAGAAACTGGAAAAAACTCAGCTGCCAAATTCACCCATCCAGAAGCCTTCAGACTTCTTGTCATGCAAGGGAATATGTTTTCCTCATCTTCAAATCAATCTGAGTCAAGTGTCCTGTGACTTGTAGCTGAATGCAGCCTGACACTGCTGTGCTGTCCTGCCCCCTCGGACCCCCTGCAACACAGATGTTTGCTTCTCCTTGGAACAAGATGCCATCGGACCTGCCCATTTTTATTTGAATGTCCAATCACACCAGGAAGGACTCTGCAAAGGGCCAAGTCAGGCTGGCTGTCCTGAAAACAAATGAGAGTCCCAAGTGTGGCCCCCAAGGTGGGAGCTGCTCTTTGCATACCCATCCCTTCCTGAGGGCACCCTGGGAGGTCTTCCTTACACATCCCTCCATTCTTGGTCTGCTTCTCTTCCTCTTGGTCTGAGCCCTGTAGGGTGACCTTGCTGAGTTGGCTTTGCTCTTTCTGTTTTGGTTTGTTTTTTTCTTTTTTTGAGACAAAATCTCACTTTGTTACCCTTGGTAGAGTGCCCTGGCATCATAGTTCACAGCAACCTCAAACTCTTGGGCTCAAACAATCCTCTTCCCTCAGCCTCCCAAGTAGCTGGGACTACAGGCACCTGCCACAACACCCAGACTTTTCTTTTTTTTTTAGAGACAGGGTCTTGCTCTCTCTCAGGCTGGTCCCGGACTAGTGAGCTCAAGCAATCCACCTGCCTCAGCCTCCCAGAGTGCTAGGATTACAGGCATGAGTCACTGCGCCTGGCTCTCTTTTGTTTCTTTAGCTAGACACGTGAACCCCTCTGTCCAGGACCTCCCTGCTATGAGCTGGGACTTTATTTGTCCTTACTTTTTTGGTCTTCCCTATTTATCTGTTTCTAGGTGAGCTTGTTTTGTTATATTTTTAATTTATTTTATTCCATTCTTTATGTAACAAAAACAACCTCATAAGATTGATTTGACTTAAGACTTGCATTTTGGATTTTCAAATTCTTTACTCTTTCACTGACTGAGCTTCCATTTTATTCAAGAACACATTAAATGGGAGGGGAACTTGCCCAGATGGAGCAGGAAGACAGAAAAGGAAAGACTCCCCTAAAATATTAATGGCTCACTTGAGACTAATTAGGAGGCCCCAGTCTGGACCTGGAGACAGGCCAAGCTGAGGCCCAGAGGCTAATGGCAGGCCCCAGATAGGTATGACTTAGTGTGTCCATTGTGGCAAGGAGGCAAAAGTGGGTGGGTAACTCTACCTGAAAAAGCCCTTGCATCCTTCACACGTCATGACATTGAAGTGATAACCAGTAGCCTTGTCCCCACACACACGGCAGATCTGGAGACTCCCATCGTCCTCGTTTCTAATAACTGAGTCTGCCTCACAGCGCACAAGGTCAGCATGGTTCCTCCTTTCTTCAGCTCTCACCTCCAGGTTTGCTTCTGGGCCTTTGGGACTAGAAGTGAGAAAACCACAGGGGCTCAAAGGGCTGGACAGTGATGTGCCGAGGCTGCAGAAGGAATACACTGTCCCTTCTGCGTGTCACTCACATTTGGGTCTGTGTACCCAAGAGCTGACCTCTGGAGTAGAAGATACGAATAAGAACATAGACAGAAGGATAAGAGGGGGATGGCACCTGTGGCTCGAAGGAGTAGGGCACCTACCCCATATACCAGAGGTGGTGGGTTCAAACCCAGCCCCGGCCAAAAAGAAGGGTAAGAGGGGAGGGAGAAGTGAGAAGAAAATAGCAAAGGCTGTCTGAGTTGGACCGTGGAAGTCACACTTGAGTGGATCAAGGTCAGGAGGCCATGAGCTCATTAAAGGCCTACATAGGGAGCAGCTCATAGGACAGATGACTTGCCAAAGTGATTTCTGGGATCAGGGAGGTCCAAGGAAGATGGACCTTAACCTCCCAGAGAGAACTGGGAAGGCTGGGCAGAAAAAGATTTCAGCTAAGCAACCAAACAGATGGGAAGGAAGTCAAGGTGGAGCCAGGACCATGACATAAGAAGCTGGCTGACATCCCGGCAGAGAAAGGGTAGAAGTGGATATTGAAAATCTTGTGCCTATTGATAAAGCTGCCCTCACAACATCCTCCCCAGACAGCTTCCACCTTGTAAGCATAACTGAAATTCTACCTGGAATGTGCACTGAGGATAGTGAATAGAAATCAAGGGCGTCCCATTCATTACTCTCCCCGAAAGTCTCTATAAGTGCTTATTACCAAGAGTACCCACACAAAAGATGATGTTGCTTTTCTAAAACCAAAATAGAACATTCAGTAAAATTATAGCACACAAATTTTTGTTTCCAACTACATGACTCTGTCCAGATCTGCCTTGCCATGAGCTTGAACTATTTAGTCCTTATTTTTTTGATCTTCACTGTCTGGTATCATGACAGATTATGCCTTATAATTAATTAAATTAATCTATCCCTGGCCCTGGCCCTGGCCCTTCAGAAAATTGTGAATAAAACAGGTTGACTGGACACCTGAACTGAACAGGTATAGGAGGAAATTTCCCCCAATTTTTAAATTCATAATTCTGTCCTCATGTAGGTTTGTAGACAAATGTATACTGTGGGTGTTCACAAAAACTTCAAACCAAGGATGATTTTATTTAAAGAGTTCCTGGGTTGGTAGTTCTTCTAGATACCCACAAAAGCAGATCCAAATCCTCCTTTTGGAGAATCTGATTTTCTACCTTCCTCCTAGGCATATTTAATCACATGTAATTCTAAGGAATACGGACAAAAACTCACAAATCATGAATCAAAGACTAATAGAGCACCATGACCAAGAGTCAACAAAAATAACCTATGGAATTACACATGCAAAGGCTCCTTGAATTATCAAATGCAGAAAATGTTTAAATAAATTGAACAAGAGGTTAAAGACATAAGAACAGGCTCGGCGCCTGTGGCTCAATCGGATAAGGCGCCAGCCACATACACCTAAGGTGGCGGGTTCGAATTTCCAGCCTGGGCCCGCCAAACAACAATGATGGCTGCAACCAAAAAATGGCCGGGTGTTGTGGTGGGCGCCTGTGGTCCCGGCTACTTGGGAGGTGGAGGCAGGAGACTTGCTTGAGCCCAGGAGTTGGAGGTTGCTATAAGCTGTGATGCCATGGCACTCTACCCAGGGGGACAGCTTGAGGCTTCTTCTAAAAAAAAAAAAAAAAAAAGACATAAGAACAAAGGGTTGTAAAATTGACCAAGCAGATTTGAAAAAGGAATAAAAAACAAATATAAACAATTTTGTAAAAAATGTACCTTAAAATGTGAGTAATGACTTTACAAACCAATAATAACAATGCATAACAATAAAATATGTTGCATTGGGGGTTGAAAAAAGAAAAATAACAGTAAAATATGCACCCACATATAAGTCTGGAGACAGATGATCATAATGAAATTTTTGAAAGTTTCTACATTGTTGAGGAAAGAAAAAGCAAATAACTTAGATTTTTAGCAGTATTCTTGTTAAAATGTCTATGATAAACACTAAAAGTCTAGAAATACAATGCATAACTTGGAAACTAATGAAAAAAAAAATTCCTAAAGGAGGCATTCTTTTCTAAAAAGAAATCGAAGGGTGAGATAAATAGAAAACATGAAATGAATGGTAGAAATACCAAGTATATTGATAGTTAAATGTAAGTATATTAAGTGTTCCCATTAAAACATACAAGAAAGATGGTTTCAGCAGATGGCGGGGGCAATGTAAGGTTCAGGATTGGTATTTGGGGGCAGATTTTTGTATTAAACAATAGGAGATGGAGCAGATGCCAAATGGTAACTAATGGCTATTGAAACTCACGGTGTTCCAGGTCCTTTGCAAAATGTAACTCATCCTCTTAATCCATTCAGGCTAAGTGGCTTATAAATAACAGCTAGTTATTTCTCACAGATCTGGAGGCTAAGAAGGCCAAGATTAATGTACCAGCAGATTCTATGTCTGGAAAGAGCCTCCTTGTTCATCTATGGCATCTCCTCTACGTCCTCACATAGTGGAAGGAGCTAGATTGAGCTTTGGGGTCCTTTGTATAAGGGCACTAACTGAGTCATGAGGATTCATCCTTATGACCTAATCAGCTCTTAAAGGTCCCATTTCCTCTTGCCATTCCCTTGGGGATAAGGATTTCATCATATAAATTGAGGGTGGACATAAACTCTCAAAACATAGTGCTCGTTGATTCCTCATAACAATTATCATGACACTGTTATTTTTCTCAATGAACATGTGTTGAGCATCTCCTACGTACCAGATATCCTGTTGTGTGTGGGTCCTCTTTTAGGTTCTACATAACCTGGAGGTCATTCTTTTGGCAAAAATTCAGGACCTTTATAAGACTCCTTAACCATTCACAAACACAAAAAGTGTTCCAAAATCAAAGGGAATCACAGGTAGGGAAAATTTTATTTTCAGAGTGTACACTAGAGTAGAACAATCTTCCTTAAGTTTTTAACATCATTCAGGAACTATTAAGGGTAGTAGCATCTGGGACTATGGAGACAGTTGGCAAACATTCTGCACATAAATTATGAACTTTGAACAATAGAAGATGGTGAGATGGAGCGTCTACCATCAACAAATATAAATGCCATTCCCCAGAAGAGAAGTGATAATTGCAACATGACTACATGAATCACAGGAGAAGCTCAACAGATGATGTAGCACAAAATGAAAGAAATGTCACTAAAGGACTAGAGAAAAGACATTCACTTAAACCATGTCTAATTAACACCTTCCCTAATCCCTTGCTAAGGAGATATGAGAATTAATGCCAGAATCTCTCTTCATAATATTCGTATGACTTTCTTTTTGCTTTGTTTAAGTTTACTGTTAAATAGGCACTCTCGTGCATTCTGTAATTCAGTCTCTCATATACTTATGAGCCCCAGTTAGAGAACCCATGAAAACTATTCTCCAAAGATGACCCCCACTGAACCACACTTCCCAAGATTCACAGAAGGCCTCATGCAGTCCCTTCCTGTGATGCATTTAGGATGGTCTGTGACGTCCCCAGTTGAATGTGGGAAAGTGGCATTTCTGGGTCTAAGCTGTAAGAAGCCTGGTAGTTTCTGCTTTTGCCCTTTGGGAAGCCCTAAGACACAGTGTAAGCAAGTCTGGCTAATGTGAGATCACACAGATGAGAAAGATTCAGCCACCCCAGCCTCCCAGCTGTCCCCAAAAAGCTGCACACACGGGACGAGAGCCTTCTTGGACTTCTCAGCACTGTTAAGCCTCCAGATGACTACCGCCTTAACCAAGGTCATGTGCTATAGAACTCTTCTCTAGCTGAGTTCAGTCAACACAGAAAAGTCACATCAGAAAAAAGAAGTGGTGATTGGTTTAATATAGTAAGTTTAGAAATTTGTTATACAGCAAGACATGATGGAAACAGAAGACCTGGAATTTTGTTAGAAATAGTTCTGAATTAGCCAACATCCTACTGAATGGAGTAAAACTGAAAGCATTTCCACTTAAAACTGGAACCAGAGAACGATGCCCATTATTGCACTACTATTCAACATAGTGCTAGAAGTCCTGGTCAATGCGATCAGGCAAGAGAAGGATGTCAAGGATATTCAAATGGTGACAGAGGAGGTCAAACTTTTGCTCTTTGCTGATGATTTGATCTTATAAAACCCCAGCAATTCAACCATGAGACTCCTGGGAATGATCAAGAAATACAATAGAATCTTGGGATATAAAATCAATGTCCACAAATCAGTGGCCTTCACATATACCAACAACAATCAAGCTGAGATTCAAATCAAAGACACAATTCCATTCACAGTAGCATCAAAGAAAATTAAATACCTTGGAATATACATAACAAAGGATGTGAAAGATCTCTGCAGAGAGAACTATGAAACCCTGAGAAAAGAAATAGCTGAAGTCATTTACAAATGGAAGAACAAACCATTCTCATGACTGGGAATAATCAACATTGTTAAAATATCTATACTACCCAAAGTGATTTATGGATATAATACAATCCCCATTAAAATAGTAATGTCATACTTTGAAGAACTTGAAAAAATAGCTCTTGGTTTCATATGGAACCAGAAGAAACTCCAAATAGCCAATGCAATTCTAAAGAATAAAAACAAATCTGGTGATATCATGTTACCAGACTTCAGGTTATATTACAAGTCCATAGTGATCAAAGCAGTATGGTATTGGCACTAAAATAGAGACATAAATATATGGAACTGAACAGAAAACCTACAGATGAAACCAGCCTCAAGTCACCATCTGATCTTTGATAAATCAAACAAAAGCATGCACTGGGGAAGAGAATCCCTATTTAATAAATGGTACGGGGAGGGAGAACTGATTAGCCACATGTAAAAGACTGAAACTGAACCTGCATTCCTCACCACTTGCAAAAATTGACTCATGCTGGATAAAAGATTTATCTCAAAGACATGAAACAATTAAAACTCTAGAAGAAAGCATGGGGAAAGCCCTTAATGAAATAGGCCTGGGGAAAGATTTTATGAAGAAGATCCCCAGTGGCAATTGCAGCAACATCAAAAATAAGCAAATGGGACCTGATCAAGCTTAAAGGCTTCTGCACAGCTATGGACACCATAGACAAAGCACATAGACACCCTTCCAGATAGGAAGATATTCACATGTCACAAATCTGACAAAGAGCTAATAACCAGAATCTACAGAAAACTCAAGCAAATCAACAAGAAAAGAACAAACAACTCTTAACCCAGGCAAGAAACATGAACAGAACCTTCTCCCAAGAGGACAGAAGGATGGCCAAAAACCCATGCTCATTATGCCTAAGTACCAGAGAAATGCACATCAACACCACCTTGAGATAATGCCTAACACCAGTGAGAATAGCCCACATCACAAAGTCTCAAAGCCGCAGATGTTGGTGGGGGTATGGAGAGAAGGGAACACTTTTACACTGTTGGTGGAATTGCAAACTAATCCAGCCTTTTTGGAAAGAAGTATGGAGAATCCTCAAAGAACTAAAAGGAGACTTGCCATTTGATCCTGCAATCCCATTACTAGGTATCTACTCAGAAAAACAAAAATCATTTACCATAAAGACATTTGGACTCAAATATTTATAGCAGCACAATTCACAATCACAAAGAAGTAGAAACAACCCAAATACTCATCAACTCATGAATGGATTAACAAACTGTAGTATATGAAAACCATGGATTACGATTTAGCCATAAAAAGATGGAAACTTTGTATCTTTTATATTTACTTGGATGGAGTTGAAGGACATTTTCCTTAATAAAGTATCTCAAGAATAGAAAAACAAGTATCCCGTGTACTCAACACTAATTTGAAACTAGCAGATGAATAACTACAGGCCTACATGAGAGAAAAAACACAATTAAATACAAGAGCAGGGAGGAGAGTGGGAGAAGGGGTTTAATAAGGTCCCATCTAACGGGTACAATGTAGGGGTATATGACAAACCTCCTGGGTGAAGGACTCAAATACAACTCAGACTTCTCCTAACAAATGCAAACAATGTAAACTAATCACATGTATCCTCATATTAACCTGAATTTTTTTTTTTTTTTTTTTTGGCAGACAGAGTCTCACTTTGTTGCCCTGGCTAAAGTGCCATAGTGTCATAATTCACAGCAACCTCAAACTCTTGGGCTCAAGTGATTCTCTTGCCTCAGCCTCTGGGACTACAGGCACCCAGCACAAGAGCCGGCTATTTTTAGAGACAGGGTCTCACTCTTGCTCAGGCTGGTCTTGAACTCCCAAGGTCAGGAAATCTACCCGCCTTGGCTTCCCAGAGTGCTAGGATTACAGGCATGAACCACCATGCCCAGCTATGAACTTAAAAAAAGAAAGAAAGAAATGGTCCTTTACTGGCGGAGTGGGAAAACACCCAGTACTTTGCTTCTATGCGGCTCTTATACCAATCTTCCTTCCAGAATGGTGCCCCGTGGACAGGAAAATGGCAGTGACTAGGTGTCTGGTATGTGCCAACCATGTGTCTCTTTCATGGGAATTTAATGAGACCAATTAGAGGTGTACTTCTAATTGAATACAGCTGTGTTTGCTTCTGAGCACTGCACCTGCTTCTCACTATGCATAGTAATCTGTGAAATCCAGCCGGAAGAGGGCTGAAATGGTTGGCTTTTATATTCAGAGAAAGTAAAACACTTTTCAAGTCAGGCCTTTGCAAAAATAATTGATTATAAAACCCAATATTGGGGATGAATACCAAAACTCAGATTGTTTTCTCAGCAAGAAAGAATGTAACTCATTTATTCAATGAATATATGAATAACCAATGAATTTAGCGTCTCTAAGTGACTAAATTCATTGAACTAATAAAAGCACTATCAGGCTGCTCTTAGCACACACACCCCCATCCTCCTGTGGGTGATTCTTTGACATTGCTTAGCAGGTAAAAGGTAGAGGAAGACTTTGGACCCAGATCAGTCTGACTCCAAAACCTGGGTTCTTGATTCAACATTATGCTGCATCCTTCACAAGATTTATTTTCAAATGGATAAACTGGATCCATTTATTAAACCTTCTTGCTTTCCAAGACTGCCAACAAACATTTCCCTAGGTGGTTCACTTCAGAGTCCCTCCTTGTCATGCAAATCCTTTGATGTAGTCCTCTCTTCCTGGGCAGGAAGTGATTCCCAAAGATCCTCAGCTCCTTTTTTGCCATTTCAATTCTGGTTATAGCAGGAAGGACTAAGGAACTTTGCTGTCACTCTGGCCACACCACACCCAGAGGCATCTTGTCCTGTACCCTCTGAAGGGCTACAGGTCCTCTTCCCTTTCATAGTCAGAGGTAAGCATGGCCAATGGCAGAGAGGCTTCCTCTGTATTCCATTCCCTTGGCTTTCAAAGAAGTGGCTGATGTAAGCAGGTGACCATATGTCCAAAAGGACCCTGCAGTTTTCCTGGGGCTGGTGCCTACTGTGTTATGTGAATTCAGTGATTCTCAGTCTTTGTATTTTCATCAGTATATAATGTTGGGGGCTTTTGTTTGTTTCTCATCATCTGCTCTTTTTGCTAAAACCAGCTTTGGCCTAGTAACAAATGACCTTTGAAGAGGGCTACACATTTAGGAGGGTCCCTTAATCCCAAGTCAGTTGGGATTGCTGAAGACTCAGCACTATGTTTATAGGCTGTGTAGCCTTGGCTGATGCGGTTTGTAAATTCTGAACCTCTTAGGCACATTTAAATAATGCAAATGTTTGAAGTAAAGGAAGAGCACTGAACTTTCTTAATAGAACAAACTAGGGTTCAACGTAGATAGCTTTTTGCCAAATTTGGAGGGGAATATTAGGGATCAACTCATTGAAAATGTAACCTAGGTAGCATGGAGAAAATTTGTGTTCAGAGGCCTGGAGGGAACCCCAAAGAGAGAGGCAGCTGTCCTTTTCCTAGCCATGGAATGTTTTTCTTCTATCTCTGTGCCAGATACTGATAACAATACACTATATACTATATCTTTCCTGATTAAAACTAAATGAAACAACAACAAAAAACCCTTTTTTAAAAACCAAGAGGTACAGATGGGTGCTTTAGTTCAGTCATCAGAGTCCCAGCCCTACAAACCACGGGTGGGGATTTCCAACCTCACCTGGGCTTGATTAAAAACAAAGAAACAAAAGGTACAAGCAAGAAACAAAAAACTTGTAAAGGTCAAAAATAGAATGATTCCTTCTAATGTAATAAAGACAATCTGTCTTACCAGTAGCCAACAACATACTTTGTGAAGAAATACTAGACTTGGCTCGGCGCCTGTGGCTCAATCGGCTAAGGCGCCAGCCACGTACACCTAAGGTGGCGGGTTCGAATTTCCAGCCTGGGCCCGCCAAACAACAATGATGGCTGCAACCAAAAAATGGCTGGGCATTGTGGCGGGCGCCTGTGGTCCCAGCTACTTGGGAGGCGGAGGCAGGAGACTCGCTTGAGCCCAGGAGTTGGAGGTTGCTATGAACTGTGATGCCATGGCACTCTA
>CAUYQV010064384.1:0-32482 GCA_963574575.1 Galagoides demidoff
ATAACTGAGAAAATGACATGAAGGCTGTGTTGATCAGTTTGATGGAAGTATTTCGGATTGCATGCGAAAACCCCACACTGTACCCCAGAAGTGCATTAATGTACATAGTTACCATTCAATAAAATTAAAAATTTAAAAAAAAAAGGTAACAACATGTATCTCCATTTATAGAACTATAAATCAACTAATTGACAAGGCACATGAACAATGCACACAAAAATCCCATCTCTATGGATGGTTTCCAATTGGCTGTGGATTGCAAATCATAATATCTTCTCAGAAAGGAATCACACATAGGAAGAAATCAGAAGATGAAAGACTATAGAATTTTTTGGCCAGGTCTGGTAGTCCCAGCACATGGAAGACTACGGCAGGTGGATTACCTAAGCTCACAGGTTCGAGACCAGCCTGAGCCAAAGCAAGACCTCATCTCTTTAAAAAAAAAATAGCTGTGTATTATGGCTGGTGCCTGTAGTCCCATCTACTTGAGAGGCTGAGGTAAGAGAATTACTTAAGCCCAAGAGTTTAAGGTTGCTGTGAGCTGTGATGCCACAGCACTCTACAGAGGGTGACAAAGTGAGACTGTCTCAAACAAACAAAAAAAAAGACTACAGAATTTTCTACAGTGATTGTTCCTATTGCTTGGTGCTAGGTCTCTCTTCTCTAGTCTTGAATTTATGACTTCCTGACAGAAATTCTGGGTGTGATGTTTGAGAATAGTGTATTTAGAGTCTTGATACTACATATTTCACAGCAGACTCTGAGCCCCTGGACCTTTCTAAGGATGCCTGCTTTAAATGCTGTTCTTATATCTGTGTTTTCTTTCTTCCTCTTGCCTGTGGTTGAGTGTGCACTTCTGTTTTATTGGGAAGAAATGAGTTTCTCCTATGAAAGCTTTATGTTACCTCTTAGTGCAAGCCACCAGGCTAGACTGTAGAAAGAGTTATCCATTTTCTTTTAAATTAATATGATTTTTGGATTCACGAGAAATAGTAGAACTTTGTCACTACCTCTCTTTTTGTTAACAATGAATTCTGGAACCAGGGACCTAACCAAGCTGATATCAGTTTGAGAGGGCATTAAACCCTGGGAAAGGAAGGATGTGATTGCTCAATGAAGCCGATGGCCTGAAATGTGTGAAGCTTTTGTGGCTTCATTATTTGGTTATTAAGAAGTGGTTTTAATATCAAAAGGTTGCTTTTTACTCAATTTGGCTACACTGCCAGTATTGGTGGAATTAGAAGTGATCAGTAGTTAGAACTCATTTCAAATTCTTCCCTATGGGATAGCTTCCAGGAAAGGAAAAAAAAAATTACTTTATTACAGTATGCTTAATTTACTTATTTAACATATCCTTACCCTATGTTAAGTACTTAGGCTAAAAATATACATGCTATGATGTAGCCCCTTCTTGAAGAATTTATAAAGTAATGAGGGTGTGGATATATAAACCAATAATTGCAAAACAGAATAAAAAGGGATAATTTATTCCATTTACCTATGGAGAACTGTGAACCTCAGTTTCTTCAGAGGCAAAATGATGACTACTTAAATCTTATTTCAAATGGTTTTCAACAAGAAAATGTAAGTAAAATGAGTGGTGCAGGTAACAGGAGACAATTAATAAACAGAAATCATGGGCAGCACCTGTGGCTCAAAGGAGTAGGGTGCTGGCTCATATACCAGAGGTGGTGGGTTCAAATCTGGCCCTGGCCAAAAACTGCAATAAATAAATAAATAAATAAATAAATAAATAAATAAATAAATAAATAAAAATGTAAATCATCATGGTTATTATCACTGTTCTTCTTATACCTCCTTTAATAAATATGTCTGGACAAAATAATGGAAGTGCACAAGAGGATGTATATAGCTCTACTTGGAAAGACTTGTAATAGCTTCACATAAGGGGAGACAAAGTGTTTTGCAGAAAGACAAGTTGACAAAGGGCAATTTCAGGCACATGACAAGTACTCAGTAAATGTTCCCTATTGTTATGTTTAAGGAAGTGGAGCTATCATAAGTTTGAAAGGGTCTAATGAGACCAAAGAGGCAAATGGAGGAAATTTTACTAAGGGGAGAGTATTAATGCAAAAGACAATGTCACTGCATTCCCCTGTGTCAGGATTTGATAGTGTTGGGGATAAAATGTGAGTGAGATTCACCTGGAGAGGCCGGCAGGACACATCACAAAGAGCCTTGAATGTCAGGCTAAGAGATTATACAGTATCCTACGGAAGTGGGAAGTCACTAATAGCTGTTTATATTTTAGGGACATGATCAGTTTTGCACTTCAGAGTTGTCACTTGGGTAGCAATAGAGAAGTATTGGTGAGTGGTAAGAGGCAGGGTAAGTTTAGGGACAACTCATAAAGTTTAAATAACCAAGAACCTGAAAATTCTGTCCCCAGGTTTATACCCTAGGGGGGAAAAACATACCTAGCACAGCCTTTGTTCCTTTGTTGCAAGAGTATTTATAATACAAAAAAATTGAGTGACAATTCCAATATCTAGTGATAGGGAGAACATTATATAAATGACATTGTCTAGTAAAGGAATTAAGAGACTATCATGACTAAAATAAGTCAGTTAAATTTAAGAGTATAAGCAAGGGTTGATCTCTAAGACATGTGAGAAAAAAACTGAATAATGTTAATATAATCTTTTGCAATTCCTAAGCATTTGAGAAATAATACTGTTTAGGGACACATGTAGATGCAGCAAATATATAAAACAAGTCACCAAATTGATTATGGTTGTTATATCAGGGGAAAGAGGAAGGGCCATGAGATTGGAGAAGGAAATAAAGAAGATTTCAAGTTTATTGTGGATGTTCTATTTTTTGATAAGTCATATTTTAAGGAGAACTTGACAACATATTATCATTTGTGATCTACAGGGTTCAGGGAAATGGATTTTATTCTTTAAAAGTTTCAGTACTTCTAGAATTTTTTTTTTTTTGAGACAGAGTCTCTCTCTGTCACCATGGGTAGAGTGCTGTGGCTTCATAGCTCACAGCAACCTCAAACTCTTGGGCTAAGGGGATCCTTTTGCTGCAGCCTCCTGAGGATCTGAGACCACAGGCAAAAATGCCTGGTTAATTTTGCAATTTGTACTAGAGATGGAGTCTTGCTCTTGCTCAGGCTGGTCTCGAACTCCTGAGGTCCAGGGATCCACCCACAGTGATAGGATTACAGGCTTGAGTCACTGTGCCTGGCCACTTTAAGACTTTTTTTGAAAAAATGTAATGTGTGTTTCATTTTGTTCAGTGTGCGTGTATGTGTGTGTATGCCCATATGTATGAGCACAAGAGCCAAACGCAGTAACTTCTCTTTCCAACTATTTCAGAGAGTGTTTGAGTATTTTGAGGCTCACCCTTTATCAACTCCTAAAGATAGGAAATGGCCAAGAATAAGAGAAATAGCATCATCTCAAATCCCAGAAGAAGCTCGAGATGAAGTTAGGAGGGAGGGTTTCACACTAATAGCCGCCAAATCTTTCAAATAATACTGACGCTCTTCACAGCTTTCAGATAATGAAATCAATGAGGATCAAGCACTGCTAATACTTCATGAAGAGGAATTGACTTTGGGGGGTGGCAGGGTTAATGACTGGAAGGTAGACATGGAGTGGGTATGATGGCCCAAAACCTAGAGCAGGAATGAGTCAGTTTGCAGTTCCTGGGAAATGGGGCCACACCATTGTCATTCAGGGCAAACCATTTTATTTCACCTCCCACCCTCTTTCACAAATTGCCTTAAAACTCTGTTTATGAGGGAGTGATGGAAAATTCTTTCTTTGTAGTCATATTTTTTATTGTTATTGAAAATATAGTCAAAGACTTTTATGGGGAGAGGGAGAGTAAATAAGATCAGTTTCAAAAAGATGAGGAAGTACTCTCTTAAGTAATTCGAATTTTCAATTCAGTTTAACTCAGCAAACATTTTATGTTCCCTTTGCCAAATTAATACCTCCCCAAAGCCTATGCCACCAAAATGGGAGAGTTTGTTTTCATATTTCTGAGTTTTTGTAAGAAAATTGAAATATCTAGTTAAATGTTGCATTACAGCATTTGTCTATGGCATCCGATCTGCAGAATGGAGGTGGGAACTAGACCTGGTAATGTATAGTAGCAGGTAGGGTGACTACCTCCAAGGAGGTTTCAACCTAAGAGGAGAGATCAGTTACACATAATAGCACAAGAGGAAATCTTGTTCTTCAAATTATCCAACAGCGATGTGTCTAACACTGGTCCATGCTACTCAATGCTAACTCTACTGTTGGATGAGAAAACTCTTTTTCTCAGCCTGAATGGTAACAAATTCAGTCTTAAACATAAAGATTTTCTTCCCTGCCTGAATAATCATCCACAGAGAGAGAGAGGAGTGCCATAAAAGAAAAATGGACAAATTCTGAAGGAAAATTAAAAGTTGAACAAATCACATTTGGTTATAAGAAGCAAGAAAGGCCTGGAATATTTCATAAAAGTGTGTTCTCTTTTTCCATTCTGTCTTTCTGAATATGAGGGTTTTTTTCCTTCTGAGAATGAGATTTTAGATTATATAATTTTCTCTGTCCCATGGAGCTCCTACACTTTATGCCTACAGCAGAGGCACCTAATTGGCACGTGATTTCCAAAACTAGTAAGTCAAAACTATTCCCCACAATCTCTCACATACAATCTATTGTTTTCTGAAAAATAGCTCCTGTATTGTAATATATTTTCATCTTATCTATTCCTTAGTAATAATACCACCTCCATCCCAACAAAGTGGATAAGGAAGGACTTAACCTTACATTTGAAATCTTTGTGCACAACAGCAAAAACAAACCTTACTCAAAATGAAAAAAAAGAATGTATGTACCATTCTGAAAATATTAGCAGAACAAGAACAAAAGACAAGTTGATTTCAACCAAGTCCAACATTTGCTACTTAATACAGTACTGTGATTTGTAAGTCTCTGTATAAGGCACTAAATCCTCTAACCCACTCTAAGGTTTTGTAATTTTACCCAAATGCTCTACATTTCCTTCAAATATCACTCAGATAATTGTTCTAATTTGTTAGGTGCCTAAAATCCTTCAGTGTTTATATATTATTGCCCTTTATACATTTCAAATAACTTTCAAATATTTTCTTATCAAACAAAACAATGAGTGATTTTTTTAGTGAATAAAGCAACTGAGCTCTTGGAATCCAAGTAACTAGCCTCAATTTCCAGAGCAGGTCAATGGCAAATCAAGGGGGAAACCGAGACACCTCACCCTGAAACCAGTTTCTTTTCTACTACTACCTAATCTGGGGTAGGGGGGATTTTTGATAGTTGTATGGCTCTGCCTCTATATCTAGAGACCACACCACTTTACATTTTTATTCCTCTGATATTCAAATATCATAGAAAGAAGCAGAAATATTTGGTGCCAGCTCAGCCATATTGCTACTCATCTCCCTGTCTGTTGGAGACCTGGACAAGACAACAGCTGCAATCAAATTTGTTTTGCCTTACATGCTCAGACCTGTTGGCACACAAAGCCATTTGCCAGCTGGTGCCTGATCTTGCTGAATAGACATTGTTGGGCTAGGGTTAAGACACCAGTTGTTATGTAATGCAGTTGTGAATTTCAGTGTCCCTTAAGACATACTAGTTAATAACAGTGCTAGAGAGTATATCAGATTCACCATTGAAAAAATTTTACTTTCAGTTTGTAGAGACAGAACCTGGTTTATTTGTCAGACAGACCAAGGCACAAAATCCCACATTTGACACTTCTCATCTGTGTCAGCTTAAACAATGCACTTTGCTTCACCAGCTTCCAGGTCCTTTCTCTGCTTGGCAAGAGTAGCCACCTTATAGACACACTCTAAGGATTTAGCATGATTTTAGTACTTTTGTTCATCCAACCTCAGTTCTGAGCCTAGTGGAATCTCCAGAACAGAAGTTTCTGGAGTCACTTAGTGTCAATTTTCAACTATCTGAAGGACTGGAAAGTGTTATTCTGTCTTAACTCCAGAAAAGAGAACTGAGACCCACATTTCACAAGTTGTAGGAAAATAAATTTTCATTCAAAATGAGAAGCAATTTTCCAACACCCAGAGCATTTAAGAGACGGAAATAATGGGAGTCACACGCCACATCACAGACTCCTGGGACTAGACTGAGTCCCCACTCCTATGAATCTTATAGCAAGAAGCCCTCTTTTCCTCTATGTTAAAAATACTTCAGAGAATATATCATGGAAGATAGTAAGCATGAAAGGGAATGAAATCTGCAACTAGCCATTTAGAAATAAATGGATGCTGAGTCTCTGAGGAAGTGTGAAGTGTGTATCCCTCACTAGGCTTGATCTTCTTGAAGCGGGGAAAACAACTCCATGACATTTATTTCACATGCAACATTTTTGACATGCAATACACTTGACCTGCATTAGTTTGTTCAGCCATTACAAAGTACCACAAACTAAATAGCATAAACAAGAAAAACTTATTATCTCACAGTTCTGTGAGCTAAAAGTCCAAAATCTGGGTGTCCTTAGGGCTGGTTCCTTCTGAGGATTGTGAGAGAAAATTTGTGCCTTGCCCTGTGGAAACGTGGTTCTCTGTCTTCATCTTCAAATGGTTTTCTGCCAGTGTGCACGTCTTTCTGTCTGAATTTCCCTTTGAATAAAGATACTAGTCATATCACCTTAGGGCCCCCATGAATGACTTCCCCTGAACTAATTACACATGCAGTGACTCCGTTGCCAAATAGGGCCATATTCTGAGGTGTTAGGAGTTAGGATTTTAACATGTGAACTTGGAGTGGGAGGGGACTAAGTTCATCCCATAATAAGACCTTATATATGGTAAAGTGTCCAGTAATGTCTTCTGCATGAACACAGCTACAGAGCGATGAGACCTCAGGGTTAGAAATACATGGATGAAACAAGCTCTCTCTCCAGGCCTGGGTCCCAGCTGTAATTCGGGCTTTCCCTGTATCCAGGAATGCCGAGTAGTCTCACCTATTTGCCTCCTTCTCCAGGGTTTTATGGCTCCGTGGGCAGGTAGGGAAAAAAGCTGAAGAGAGAAGACCCTAGAATAATAAATAACTATTTGCAGAACTTAAATCTCTTTGCTTGCTAAAACACTCTTATTAATGGCTACTATCAAGCTACAAAAAGCAAATTAATTAGAAAATAAATAGTTCATAATTCTGAGCATTTATGTGTCAGATACTATACTAAGTGCTTTGTGTAATTAGAAGGAAAGCATTTCACAACAACAGAGGTATTACCAGTTAGAACCATTGTATCAAGGAGGAGCTAAGGCCTAAATAGATCATGTAACTTGTTCAAGGTCACATTGCTTGTAATGTGTCTCAAGATTCAAATGATCTCATTACCTCAAAGGCCTCACCTCATATGTTTTATAATATACTGACTCTTACTTTTTTTCACAATAAAATTCAAATAGAATAATCTGCTTATGTGGTCAGGATGAAAATGGAGGATGGTGTGGATTATTTTTTAGTAGCCATGCATAAAATCAATATATATTTAAGAAGGAGAGCATGAGGGAAGTGGAGAGAGAATTGGTAAAAGGAAGGGGGAAGTCTTACCAATTTATGCTTTAGGAAGATAGGAAGTAGGTGGATGGTTATTTATAACCCATATTCTTCAAATTAACATGTGGCTATTGTAACTATTTAGTAATACACGGCAGGGGAATGATTCAGAAAATTCTATTTCCTAGAAAGACACCTGGGCCTCTCTTCTGTGGGGGTGTGAAGAGCACCAGATGTGCTGGGCTTTGCATAATCTAGCATTGTTCTGTAGGTCTTCACCGCAGTCCCTGAAAAAGAAAAGTATTTTACTTGAAGTAATAAAGTGAATGTGGAATTGAACACATGTTTTGGCTCTCTAGATTACTGCTGTGATAGTGAACAGAAGTGCAGAGTACCCTGGGGTTGTTCCTTGTGGACTCAGTAATCCATTCTATTTCTGCAACTCAGAATATAGCTTTGTGAACTTGATTCATTCAACCAGGGAAGAGAGTCTAGAAATCCAGCCATGTTCCTTCCTAAGGCAGAGAGATGTCCATTTTCAGGTGATGTGCTACTCTTAAAGTAGGTATATGTTGAAATTAGTCTGTAAATACTCTCCCAATTTTTCCAGTATTAGTGTGGAGATTACCTACTCTGTTACTCTGGTTTTCCTTTTGGAAAATGACATGTAGAAGATTCTAAAGTGCCAGATCTAACTAATCCCTATGTTCATTCTCACAGTTCCATCCATTTATTGGACATTCTCTGAACATGTGTTCCTAGAAAATTTCACATGTTAATCAATGCAAAATGTATTTATCATTACAAGAAAACTATTAGATAAGCAGTATCTACCCACATTACAGAGGGATCCACAGGAAAGTAACTGGGGAAAAAAAATGTCAAGTTCTTATTAGAAGCTAAAAGCATTTAAATAGAAGCTTTATGGTTAACTCATTCTTATGTATATCTTTAGACCATGCTAGTGATGAAAGAAGAATTAGTAATGCAGAGAAGGCCCCTGTTTCATGGAACTTACAATCCATTAAGGAAACAGAATATGAACATATTATTGTACAAAGCACCATATGATTATAATTGCAATGAATTTATTGTGAAATGAGAATACATAAAATAGAAAGGCCTAACCTGATCTGAGTGTTACAAGAAGCAACACTGGGGAAATGATATTTAAAACAAGACGTGACGGATGATTATGAGTTAGCTAGAAAGGAGTAGCAGCAGATAAAACAGCAAGAGTAAAGGAGTTTCTAGTATTCACATGACTGAGAAGACAGGAGGGAGGAGAAAGGTGGCATAAGATAAGACCAGGGCATTAAAAACAGACCAGATCATGCAAAACTTCTCAAGCCATAGCAAAACCAGTCCATATTTTAAGAATAATGGGAAGTTATTGAAGGGAAGTAGAGTTACAGAGTCAAAAGGGCATTTGAAAGATCACTCTTTTCAGGAACACAGGAAGAAAACAGGCAAGAGAAGATGGTGACAACTGGTTAGAAGATTCTGTAGATTCCATGGAAAACCCATGGCAGTTTGGATTAGGGGTATGACAATGAAGATGTGAATATGGAATTGGCTAAAATATATAAAAGGGATCTGGTCAAGAGTTAGATATAAATTATATACACATCTGAAGATAAGAGAGAGAGATGTCCAAGGTCACTGGGGTAACAGCTATGAGCAAATGGGGAGTAGGAGTTGCCACTTACTGAGACAATCACTAGAGATGCAGCATATCTTTGGGGAAAAGGTATGAGGTCAGTTTTGGATACACTGGGCTACATTTACCTGTCAAACAATGAGAAATAAATGTCAAGTCAGTTATTATATTTTCAGGTGATGTCTAAAGCCTAGGGAAAGAAGATGTAAGTTGGAAATTTTCATCTGGAAGTCATAGACATTGAAGTGTTAATGAAAACGTGGATGCAGAAAATATGACCTACAGAGAAGCACAGACTGAGATGACAAGATAACCATGAAGAACCCTGAGTTCTTAGAGATCTATTTGTAAAGTAGAATAACAACAGCTGAGAAGGGCTCTGACAAAGAGCAACTCAAGGTGTACGTGCACCCAGGACACATCAAAGGAGAACAGTCCAAAAGCTCAGAGCTCAATGTTGCTCACAGGTCAAGTAAAGGTTGCGTGGAACTGACGGTTTGGAAATCACTAAGATCTTTTGGACAATCATTGCCAAGAAGAAACAGAAATCTTAAATGTGATGAGAAATAAAGAAGCATAGGACAAGAGCTGGAAGGGAATAATTAGACAGCACAGAGGACACCAATTTCCACCATCACTTGAACCAAATGGCCTCCAAAAACACTTTCAACTCCTAAACTCCAGCACCATAACTGTCCATGGCCCCCGTAGTCAAGATGAACCTTGTCGCTGTTTTTCCTAGTATACACATTCCTAATCCATGACACAAAGCTCATCTGTGATGTGAACTCTACTAAGTGTTTGTTGAAAGATTAAACTTATTACTAGTGTGGTATCTCCTGGGCTCATGAAATATTCACAGGAAAGAGAAGAACTGCTTAAGTGGAAGTCTAATCAGAGTAAAGGCCAAGATCTTTCAAAATCAAGTAAGTGATATCCTTGTGAACAGAATGACTAAGTGAGCCAAAGGGCTGCAGAGCCCTGGTCAGGGAATATACGCTTATTGGCCATTGAAACCACCAGCGCCAAGGTATAAACATTAGAAATGATTAATTTAGAAAGTACAATGGCCTAACAGCCAGAAGCCTCCGTAGGGTTTTTTTTAACAGTCAGTATTGGAATGATCTTTTCTCACACTCAAATGCTGTGAAATTAATGTCAGGCCTCAATATCTGCAAGGAAATGATTGAAAGCCAGACAGAGTAAAGATGAAAAAGCCTCCCTTCTTGAGTTTCTCAAAATATATATTGGCTTGATTTCTTATCAATAACTGTGTGGTTACTGATTTTAAAGCCTGAGGTTAGAAAAGCTTGAGACATATACGAGGCAGATGATCTTCTCATATGTTTAATATCTGGAGATACCCCAAATCCACACAAGGTCATGCAGCCTAGTGCATTTGAGCTCAATTTTGAGGTTAGTAGACCTAGATTCTAAACTAGAATTAATAATAGTAGCTCTCAAGTTCTACCCTATTGTGCCTCTAAATTGGTTTGTTCTGCCAAATATGCAATTTTAATAACAATAATAGTAGTTAGCAATTATTTACTGCTTAATATGTGCCAGACAGTGAATATACATTATTACATTGAACTCTTCATGTGATATCCATTTTACAGAAGAAAAAACTGAGACATCATGGCTAGCAAGTCATTCAGCTGTGATGCTGACCAAGAATGATGAAATTTACCAGAACACTGTTCTGCAGTGAATGTAATCTGTTTGGGAAAGAAGCCTTATCACCATCAAAGCCAGCAAGAGCTAAAGCAGAGAGTGGAATAAAAAACCACACATGCATTCAAAGCTTTTTCCCTCTTGCAGAAAGTCAGAGAAAGCCTTCTGCTACTCCTAGGTACCATCTGGGATAGAAGAAAAGGGAATGGATGCAAATGTAAAATCTTGCTATTTTACCCTCAAAATATTCTCTTAAACTATTAGAATCCTGTTTGTATTATAAAAAACTGTTATGTCCAAAGACAGCAAGGTTGTTTTTTTTTTCTTCTTACCTAGATTTGGGGCTCAGAAACAAAATTAGATAGGCTACACACAAATAAGATTTTCATATCTTTGCATGCTTAGGGTAAGGTGTGAAATTGGTGATGTTGTTACAACGGGAGTAGCAGGCTTTGTTTCCTTGTCCCAAGACAACATTGGTTGGTATCATCTATTTAGCATACTTTCTTTGATGCAATCCTAGAATTTTTTCTGTGGCTCTCTTTGCACTTTAATACCAGATATAAGGGAGAACTCCTCCAATAGCTTAAGGTCACAGTGGTCATTGAGTGTCAACATTTTCATGTGGTTCTCTGAACCTCTAAGAATAGAAAACACAAATACACATGTCAAGGTGGAGACCTTGTGGGGTGGCTCATCAAAAGGGGTTGATGTCTGAGATCATCAAATGTTCCTCCATGGTCCGTGAGGGGCTGTGCTAGGGGAATCCATGAAGTTTTCATGTGGAGGGGTTTAGAGAGATTTATAGTGATTACTTAAATAATTTACAAAAAAATCCTTAATAGGTTCAGTTTCAGAGCAAACTTAGTCAAAAGCTTCATGGAACACCAGTTTTGGGAGCAAATTTAGAGATGATGCAGTTAATTCCTCTTTGGACTGAGGTTGACAAATGGACACCCAAGCTGATGAGTGGCATTATGGCAGGGATGGGACTCCTGGTCCAGAGATCTTTCAGCCTGTGACAGTGCTAGAAGACTTTAACCCTCCATTATCCAGTCGATAGGTTTATTTTCTATATTTTTCAGATAAACCCTCCCCTTTCATGCATTCATTTGACAATCTATACAATAAACTCAGCACCACTCATTGTGTATTCATTTATTGAAAAATTTCAGGCCATTGTCAATTGCTAATTATAGGATTAGGCAGTGGGGAGGAAAAGAAGATTAGGTTATAAATGCTTTCCTTGCATGACTCAAGTGTAATAATGGAGACAAGGGAGAAAGTGCACAGTTAGTCACACAACTAAACACATTCAATCCCTTTGGTAATTATTATCTCTATGATGAATTTCATCATTGGCACATGCAGTTGAGATGACTGAGCCTGAATCTCTGTTTACAGGATTTGCTTAGCATAGGCACAACAAAAAAATGCAACAGGAATACTTGATCATTAAATAGAACACTTTTTTAAAAAATAAATCCAATGTATTAATGCATAGACAAAAAAATGCTCATACTAACTTGTTTGTGGAATCACAGATTTTTTGGAGTAGAAGAAGGCAACTTGGTAAACAATCCTACACTCATCGGCAGTTTTGCCAAACACTCAGCTCTAAAGAGGGGCTTCTAGAGCTATTCCTGGGGGTCAAATGAAATTCCAGTGGTCCCTCACTTCTATCATGTCAATTTCACACCCATTAGTTTGGTTTGGACTAGAGAGTTCATTTCATGAAAGAGTTAAAAGTATAAAAACCATATCAACCATAATTTTTAAAATGGGCCAATTTAAGAATAAGGAGTTAATAACTTTCACAAAGTCCCCATACAGGTTACTAACCAAAACAGAAGTGAGGTTGCACCTTACTTGTTCCCTGACGCTCTTTCTACCACATTTTCCTGCGTTCTTCTTTCCTTATGAGAACCTACCATTGCCATGGTGGAATGTGCAAAGCATTAACTGTCAACCCCACACACATCAAGTTAGCAGATCTGCATTGCTTTTAAAAACCACTTGGTTTCTGAGTCATTTTATACAACTAAACCTGCTCTTCACTGAGGGGTTACTGAAATAGAGAACTTGCCCCATTCTTGGAAGAATTCTATGACTTTTGACAAAGCTGTTATCTAAACAAATAGGACCACACAAGTATACATATATGAATCAAATAATCTGTTAAGGGTAATACAGAAATGAAATTGTTTTTACTTCTCTCAGCATAACAAAGCCAACAACATAAAAATAAGAGTCACATATGAGGTCACACTCAAGAAGAAATTAGTCCATATTTTTGTCATTTAATTTAACAATTATCAAAAAAATGAGCATGCAATAGTAGGCACAAAAAATACATGAACATCTGATTATCTATTTAAAAACAAAATGATTGTAATAGTTTAATTTTTCATTTTATATTTATTAATTTTGTCTAAGCTTGATCATAAATAAATATACTTACTTATGCACATTTAAAATGGTAGGATTTTGCATTTATTTCCGTTAGTGATGATCCATCTACAGATGTAGAGTCCTGTATGTGACATATACATGCACACATACAACAACAAGTATACCTTATGATTATGAGCATACATTTACATGCAGGCATAAATTCTCTTTAGAGTTTAAGAGACCCAAAGAAAGGTTCGAAAACCACAGGTCAAAATATTATAAGATGAGAGTTCTGCAGATTATGTAATATCTTTAAATTAACAATGGATCTTGAAAACTGGATTCAAAGAAGGTAATTCTCCTCAGTTCTACATTCTCCACAGCCATGATCTATAATTTTTTTTTTTTCTGTAGAGAAACAAATAGCACCTTTCTGTGGGGCATGTGGCCTCTACTGCAACTTGACCATTATAGAGAAAGCAGCCATACATGATGATTGAACCAACAAGTGTGGCTGTGTCCCAATAAAAATTTATGAAGACTAACATTTAGTTTGTATTATAATTTTCACATGTCGTGGAATATTATTTTTCTTTTGATTTTTAAAAACAGCTTAAGATAATACAAAAAAACTAGCAGGAAGTGGGCTGGATTTGTCCTCTGAGCCATAGTGTGACAACCTTGCTCTACAGCATCCGGTATGTTCTTATCTGATCAACAATAATGATATAATTGTGCTCTGAAGGGTAGTGTAATTTATTCTTTTGCCAAGGGATGGAATGGATTGTCTTGGGAAGTATTAATACCCAGCTATTAAGCCATTCTCCAGATCTGAGTTATGGGCCTGTATACTTCCAGGTTTTCCAAACTGAACAGGGAAGTGACAACTTTGAGAATATGTATCCCCTAGCTTGAAGATCACATATTTTACTTAAGGCATTCAATGTAGTAGCTAAAGACAACAAACCTATATACATGAATTATCTTTTAAGTACTTATTCAACTTGCAGAGGCAAATGCTGTGGCCTGTGAAATGTGGGGCCTGAAGCTCTTGGGTGTGGGGTGAAAGACCCATCTCCTGCTTCCTGAAGAAGGCTGCTCTGTATAAGAATAGAAGAAAAATTATATGCATATAGAGAAGGCTTCTGAGATAGAAAGTGAGAACCCAGCCTGGTAACATTAGAATCCTGGCCATCCTAGCTGGAAATAGAAAGTTGAGACATACCATCTTCCTTCAGTCCCTCATTCCATTGTAGACACCTGTCTACCTGCTCTGGCTTCCACGCCCCCTCCTGGCTCTCTCTCTTCCCTCTCTGTGTCTTTCCTTCTCTCTACTCTCCTCTTCCCACTCCTTCCCCATGTCCCTTCCTTTCTATCTCTCCCTATCTCTCTGCTTTACAAATAGCTTACAACTTTCTCACCAAGTAGTGAAGAAATAAATGCAAACTACCATTCTTTTATTCAGTTAATAATGAGTATTAAAACTATAAATTATCACTGCAAATTAACACCAAGAACAACTAAACATCACAGGGGGTCAAATTTGCTTCTGGTTAAAAATTGACAGAAGAATCTAAGCTTCTTCACAAAATGTGTATCTTTGCTAAATTTATCCCAAGAAAATAGGACTTGGCTGGAATAATGGTCACAAAATGAAATCAATAGTAAATTATAATCAAAAAAATATATAAAGTTCAAAGAAAATTAGAATAGTTCAATAGACCCATGTAGATAATTGATCGTTCAATTAAATTGGCCTGATAAAATAAAAAATTAAGTACTTATTCACATGGGCCTTGTCTTCACAAAACCCATTAATAAACTTTAATATTCAGAATAATTTAAGTTTATTTCTGTTATAAAACTGAAGGTTCAGTTTTCTTATAGACCAGAGTAATTAATGCCTTTCAGTCAAAATCAGTCAATAAGTTATCTAGTGAGCTCCTACGACTGGTGGGCACAGTTCTAAGTGTGGGAAGGTTCAGCAGTGAACAAAGTAATGTCCTGGCTCTCAAGAAGCCTGCATTCTAGATTCTGTAGTACACCATTGAAAGCAAATGAACAGATGAGTCAGCTCATTACACATAGTAGTTAAGTAAGGGAGTGAAAGGGTGATGATGGCTTGGTGACATTTGATTTAGAAGCTAAATGATATGAAGACCAGTCACGAAAAACTCTGGGGTAAAGATTATTTCAGCTAGACCTAACAGTTGTTTCAAAGGTTGTGAGATGGGAAAGAAAATGGAACTGTTAGAAGCCAAATAAGAGAGAGAGGCACAAAATGCAGCAAGAAAGGCAGGCAGAATCCAGAATCTTATGTGCAGTGCTTAAGGGCTTTGAGCTTGTATTCTACATATAGAATAAAATTATCCCATGTATTTTATTCTACTGTACTGAGAAGCAATTTTAGGGCTCAAAGACAAGACCAGACTAAATATTTTTTTTTAAATATAGTTCTGACTCCCAGGTATAAAACTAGGTTGTAAATGATAAAACAAAGAAAAAGTAGTGGCCTTGTTAGATGCTTGTGGCAGAAATCCATGTGAAGACAAGGGTACTTTTGATGATAGGGGTGATAGTGAAGGTGGAAAGCATTGGATACGGTAGTCTGACACTCAACTTCACAAACTCATCCTGGAAAAAGTGCTACATACCTCATGATGAATATCACTATAGTTAACTTTGAAGTACTCCTCTTGGAAAGCTGTGCACTGGTTCATCCTTCAAAGCAATTTTAAAACTCTTTTTCTGGAATGACCATCAGAACTGTCAACATATAAGGTGTGGCAATTAAGTTTACAAACCTGCCACTTTGCATGTAGGTTGGTAGCACTGTACAAACAACTTGGTAAGGTTTCATAACCTTGATATCAATGTCTTACATCTGTGCTCCTGTCAGTTGGTAGGGATGTTTTGCTGAGTGGTGTTGTTTATTGTTGTTGCACATTTTTTTGTGTGTGCCATATAAAGATAGGTCTTACGGTCAGTCCTGAAAAAGAGTTCCAAAATTGCTTTAAAGAGGCACTTATATCAGTGTATAGCTTCCCAGGGGAAATACTTCAAAGGTGGACACGTGATGTTCAGCAATGAGGTATGTAGCACGTTTTCTAGAATGAGTTGGAAGACTTAATTTTCAGAACATGTAAATTCAGAAATATTTAGGACCTGGATCTGCTGGTGCATCAATCTTATAGCATGAGGGCAATAGAAGAATCTAGGAGGAGTCCCAGTGATCTAGCTTGAGGAACTGGGAATCTGGTGTCATTTCCTCAGAAGATGATCTTTTGTAATGGTAAACTGCCATCAGATTGATCAGATCACTTCATGTTTGTGTTTTTGTTCCTATCATCTTAACTACTTACATCTCAAGTTCTCCAGCTGTGAAATAAGGACAGATTATCCGTAATACTGTAGAACCTCCATAGTTGACCACCTCCCTACCTTGACTACCTCCTTAAATTGACCTAATTTTCACAGACCAAACAAGTACAACATGTACATATCAGTACAATAGGCCTAGTCCATATATTGACCACCTTTGTATAATGATAAATTTATTACAGTCCCTTGGGGCTGCACTTCTTTCTTATAACAAAGAAAATAAAATAATGTATATTATTATACGTTGTTATTATAATGGCACAGTGTCTGATCTATCATTAGAAGAATTTGCTGTATTTATTATGCCCTATTATGCCCCTTGAAGCTAATTAGGTTTAATAGTACATTTTATTCAATATCTATTCTGCATTAAACAGATATTTTGAAATTCATTATCTTCCATTCTTGCAATGATCATGTAATGAGAGACTTCTGCTCCTATTTTACAGGTGACAATCTGTGTCCCTGAACGGATGTATACTTTGCGTGAAGTCAAACAACTCATTAGAGAAGCTCAGGGTAAAACTCAAACCTGTTTGATTCCTATGCCCACACACTTCTTATAATAGCCCTTCTCTCCAGTAGGAAAAAAAAATGTAGTGAAAATAAAAATAATTACTTTTTTAATGAATATGAATTATAGCCATGTTTGCCTTCCACGGGGTAAAATAATGCACATTTAGGGGTAGATAAATCTTTATAACGCTTCCTACCTCATAAACACATGTAAACTTACACTCAGATGTTGAGAGACATTTAAAAAAGGAATTGTAATGTCAAAGCTTCCACTAATTTTATGGCTGTCCAAAGTTGAAAACCCCAAATAGATCGACTTTTTAAAAAAGGGAAAGCCTTAATACCTTTTTATATATTTTGAGTTTGGCAGAGCAAAATATTTGGATGAAAAATAATTTGCCCTATGTATTAAGATGGAAAAACTTTCAGAGTTATTTTTTCTTTAGGTGAGGCCCAAAATAGACGTAAGGAGTGACTTTTAAAAATGTGAGAGAATTAGAGGAGAATGTGAAGACAGTGAGCTCCTGGGCAATGTGGCAGACACAGAGCCCTTGAGGAAGACTTCAGCTGGTGAGAGATTCTTTTTCAGCAGTAAATCTGTAGAACTTTGGGAAATAAAGAACTCATTAGCAATTTCCACTGATTTTTATGTCCAGTACCTCCAAAACCAATAAGAACAACATAAAAATAACTTCTTATTTTCTCTCTGAAAGTAGAATAAAAATATGCAAAAAGGATTGTTTTTTCTCTTTGGCTGACCCAAGTCAGGAGAGATAAGTCACAACTAGTAGGGCCAGAAGCCAGAGGAGAAACTTAGAACAAGGGAAGGTGGGGGGTATTGTGCCCTTCTTCAGCAGAAATCCAACAGAGTTCTATCCATGTGAACACAAAAGAGGTAAAGTCTCCATTTTTATTTTTTTAATGAATATTCTTCTTAGTAAAGTCTCTCAGGAATGGGGAAAAAAAGTATCCAATGTACTCAGTACTACTGTGAAACCAATTTATAATCACTTGCATATGAAAAACGAAACACAACTATAGCCTAGGATGAAGGAGGGAAGGGGACGGAGAGGAAAGGGAGGGGAGTGGGTTGATAGAAGGAGGGTTGGTAGGGTGATCACACCTATGGAGCGTATTGCAAGTACAAGTTGGATCTATCTGGTGTTGAACACGAATGTCTTCACACTGTAATTAGGTAAATGAGGTGAAGCCTATGTTGATCAGTAGGATGTAAGCACTCCAATTTGTACAAATAATCAACACATTGAATCCCATAATGGCATAAATGTATTTATGATCGATGTACAAATGACTTAATAAAAAATAAAATAAATTTTTTTCTAAGGAAAAAAAACAAAAGAAATCCAACAGCTAATTGGAGGATTATCATCCTTGGTCTGTGTAATGCGCCTAGGAAGCACCTCGAAGCTCTTCACTTCTGTGTTTAGGGAAAGCAGCAAATGAGGGCCATCAGCTAGAGGACGTGGGGGACAGTCAGATGTCTGGCACTGATCATAAAGAAAATACTGAAATCAGTTCAAACCCTCTATTATGGAAGGGAACAAAAGCTTTTTGGAAAAAAAGCTCTTTCTAGCATTTTTTCTTTAACTCCACTCACTATACATTCTATATTCCATCAACACCAAGTGATTTGCCTTATGCAAATGGTGTTCAGACTGCCATGTTTCTCTCCATCTAAAAGGTCCTTTTCCACGTGCCACAATTCTATGAAGACTTCTTTCATTCTCCAGTTTCTTCCTCCTCTATAATGTCTTATGTGTATCTCTGCTATAGCTCCTGCCATTCTGGATGATCGCTGCTTAGGCCATAACTATCTCCCCATCTGAACTGTAAACTGCTTAAGTGAAGAGACAAGACATCATTCAAATCTATTCCAGAGCCTGGTGCAGAGAGCTGAAACATAACAGACGCTCAGTAAATCTTTGTTAGATACATGATTCTTGATGGTTGATATCTCGTTAAGCAACTTTGTTCAGATATTTTGAGAGAGAGCTCAAATAACTACCTGAATTTTCTCTGGATTCCTACGACACTTCAGTCACCATCTGTGATAGGGAAACTATAATTATGTATCTCCTGCCATGATTATCGTGATGATAAAGTCACAATCTCAGCCAACAAAATTCATGGAAACAACACTTGATTCCCTTGAACTCTGAAGAAATGTCGTAATCTGATTATGCAGTTTAGTTGCTTTTTTCCTTAAAGTATTGATTTCTAACCTGATTATTTCATTTTATTAAATTTTGATTTAGCTTATCATTCTTCCTCTTTCTCTCATGTGTATACAAATACATCTTTTTATTTTCTGAAACAGGTCATAGTAAGCTGTAGACACTTTGTGCCTTTATCCTTGAATACTCCAGTAGGTATTTTCTAAAAGCAAGGGTTATCACTTCCATTTCAGAGTACAATTATGGAGACCAGTAAATTTCACATTGGCACAATATTTTAAATTAGCTATCACATAATAATCAAATGTCATCCATTGTCCCAATAATATCTCTTACAGCAATAGGATCACATATTGCATTTTGCTTCTATGTTTCTGAGTCTTCTTATTTAGGGAGAAGGGGGCATTTCCTTAGACTCAGTTTGGGTTTTGTTTAATATTTCCTAATGATTAGGTTTACTCTATGCATTTTTGGCAGAGACATGCCTAAAGTGAAGTCAGTGTATTGACTGACTTGTACAATAGAAGTTATATGATGTCAATTCATGCCATTTTTGGTGATGTATTCTCCACAAATTATTTAATAATTGCAAATAGACTTACAGTAACTACAGTAAGAAAACATGGCAAACATACCTTAACCACATGATCAAAGTCAACATTACCAATTGCTGATTGAAAAAAAGATACTTCTGTAGAGGGTTCAGTTATTTTGAGAACTTACTTACCTCCCATGCAAATCATACATTCTGGAAAAATAAAGGAAAAACATGACTGTGTTGTTTGCAAAAATATTTTCTCAGTGTGTAAAATCTAGAATAATATATATTATTATTTTGATGTTAACTAATCCCAAAATCTTACTTAGAGAAGTGCTTTGCTGTTCTCACTTCCACATATCTTTTAAAAACTTCTCACAACCCGTGAACAGATCAGGAAACAAAGTTAACTTGGCTAAGGTGACAAAGCTTTAGTACAACGCCAGAAGTGAGTGCTGTTTTCTCTCCCATCAAGCCCAGCGTGCTTTACTTCACTTCTGCTTATTCAAAATCAGTGGAATATAAATCCTCAACTTTAGAACTCCACTCAATAAGATCTATAGGAAAGGCCAGGGCCTAATTCTGGTTCCATACTAAGCTATAACCCTCTGTAACTCTTTTGTAAGGCTGTAGGAGAGGGAAGGAATTGAGAGCTAAGCAGGGAAGATGGGAGAAGGAAAAAGGATTCTATTTTGCCCACATGAGATTGGTCTTGCCAATGGTTCTCTAAAAGGCATCAAATGCTCATTTGGTGACAGGTATTTCTGGGTGCCTGGGCTTCTACTTTTCAGAGAAAGCAGGAAGCTGCGTTTTGCTGTAGATAGGAACTTGAAAGCAGTAGCTATATATATCACTCCAGCTAAGAAAAACCCAGAAAAGCCTACAAAGAGCCCCAAACTCTCTGTTTCAATCATCTTCAAGTTCTAAATAACCCTCCTTTTTTTTTTGGCGGGAATCTCATAAAGCAAGTTTTCAAGGCAGAGGTCATGAGATAGAGTTTATTATTATGTTTCCCATGAAATATGCTGAGATAAGATGTGGAGTGGGACTAGACTGAGAGAAGGAGGCTGCAGAGCTGTCTACATTTTTTGCTTAACCCAGGCAAGAGGAAGCCTCCTTCCTCCTTGAGTCTGCAATGCAATTTACCTACACATATGAAGCCAGTGAGAAGGAATAGATGCTTTGCAATTTTTAATATTGCAACTACTAAAAGTGACTAACTTAGGACCAACTTGCTGAGGTGTGAAAAAAATAAATAAAAGCTACTGACTGATTTTTTTTTTTGAATAGCTATCAGAATTCTAAAGAATGTGAATGAGATTTGAAGAAACCTCTAATGGGGAAGTGGAGTCACAAGTGGAGTCACACTGAGTAGATATTAGAATCCTTAACTAGTAGGTTCCAATCACTAGCAGGAATTGTTCCAAAGTGCACATTTTCTTCTCCTTTTTAGCCTTTCTGGGAGACTGAGTAGGCCAATGCATGAGGATAAGCTACCCAGATCATTTTCTGTTTACTAGCAACTATCTCGTGCACTGTCCAAGAGCAGTCAGACAAATTCTCTTTGATCAGGTCACGTAGTCACAGCTCCCTTCTCAAAGGATGCATCACTTTCTCCTTGCTAACGCCATAGATTGGACCTGTTTTGTTGTCTTCTTCTCAGTTGCTACTCCCAACATATCCACTGGGATATCTCTTCATTGGAGTTGAGCTTAGCCTCACCATATATTCTTGTTTTGCTCCCCTCGAGGACCAGCACTCAGGACTGAAAAGTGTAAGACCATGAAACAACATATAAGCCAGGCAGAGAACTTAAGAGCTCAGATGCTGAAGCCAGACACACCTAGGTTTGAGCAGGGTTCTTCCTGTTATAAAATTCTATTATCTTGGGCAGCACCTGGGGCTCAAAGGAGTAAGGCACCAGCCTCATATGCTGGAGGTGGCAGGTTCAAATCCAGCCCTGACCAAAAATTGAAAAAAAAAAATTCTATTATCTTAGCCAAGTCTGTGTCTCAATTTTCCCATCTGCAAAGCAAGCACAACAATGGAACTTATGTCTCAGTAAAGCGCATGCAAAGTTGTTGGCACATAGTACGAGCCCCAAATTAATAAATCTTAGTTATTAGTATTAACGCCATTGATATCATTATAGTCACTGCTGTTGTCATCATCACCATAATTTCTTCTTTAATCACTTGCTATGAGGTAGCAGACAAGAAATAAAAATCTCAGATTAGGAAATTTCTAGAAATTCTATAATTGTCACTGTGTTTTTTCTTTAAGAATACTATGTTTTTATCTCCTTACTTAAATGTCATTTTTCTTCCTGGAAAGTTTTATATATCCTAAGAGAAAGTGTAAACTAACTAGGAGGAAGCAAGAAGGAGAAGGAGAAGGCCCATGCCCACCCCCACCTCCAACACTTGGCCCAGTGCTGCCTTCAGGTGAAGGCCTAAAGGGAGCAGAGCAGGACGCAGCAGCCACCCATCTTCCCTCAGTCCCTTACTTCCCTTTTTCTCTGGGTCAAATGTACAGGGTTCAGCACTTTGGTTTCCTTCTGCCTTGGAATTCACCTCACTATGTCCACAGTATGTTCGAAAGCTATGGTTCATTTTCTTAACTGTATTCCTGTCTAGTCTACAGGTATCTCTGCAACTGGGAGTGAGTGGGTTTTGAACACCCAGCTTGATGATCTTTGGCCCAAGCACAGTGCTGGCCCCCAGAAGGAAGAAGCTCAGTCCCTGGTTCTTATCTATTTCCTTGCAATGATGAAAGAAGACAACAATGAGGAGGGGTGGGAAGGGGGCTGCAGTGGTCATAGAGCAGTACTGATAAAGATGGTAATGGTAATAACTATGTGTCTTGCTACTGCCTCTTGCTGTCTTACTTTCAGTTCCCCTTTTGTCAGTGAAGACTCACACTGGGACAGAAACACAGATGCAAATGACCCCCCCCACACGCACACACAAGCACACTCACACGTACTCATTCTACAGGACTCCAAGAGGGAGTGAATAGCAAGTATTGGAGATCTCACAGCAGAAGAGCAAGTGACAGCAGTAAGACCAGGATGTGGAGGTCAGGGTTCCCAGTCCACAGGTCCATATTCCCACATGGCTTCTGTGTTCAAGAGCCCATAGATTCCCTTGGGTGTTTATGATTTGGGGGAACCCCAGACAGGTGACTCACCACAGAGAACTACCCTGTTTCCACAGGAAGGATCACCTGTACACCTCCATCATGCCATTCTCGATGAAAACTGCTCTTGAAATCCAGTGACCACATCCCTTCTTTGTCATTTTCACCTTGCTGGGGTCTTCCCCTTTCTCCTTCCCCACCTCCACTTTTAGCAAAACTGGTTCATTCTGGGCATTAGCCAATTTTTTTTTTTGAACTAATGAAAGAGCAGCTTCCAAAAATGGCAAGTCTATATGCATTTTTAGAGAGGCCCTATAGAGGTCAGCGTTTCTAAGCAGAGGGGTGATTATAAATCCTGGGGGTCAGGAGGGCAATATGAATGGTAACATTTCTAGGTCATGTATGCGTGGGGGGAGGAGGAGAGATTGTACTACCAGATGTGGTGCAAACACTCTGCAGTCTGTCCCCTTGATGGTCCATATAACTTGTAAATAAAACATGGATAGTTTGACCCAAAGACTATGCTATGTTCCACACTAGTACCAAAGTCTTGATCACATTACCTGCTCCTTGTGCAGAAGTAGAGGTAATAGTAACAGAAGGAATTGTTGTCAGAGCGTCCATTGGTTTATTGACTGCTTTCTCTGCACAGGTGAGATCTATTTATTATATCAGGCATATTATATGATGTATATATAAATCTCAGCAACTCCTGAGTAGGAGTTATTATGAATAAACCTAAACTCAGAGAAATCACATAACATCATCATGGCTTAAAAGTGGCTCTGAATGTAGGCCCATCTTACTCCAAAGCCCACACATTGTATTTCCCTATGTGATGGATCTGTTTGATATAGATAATGGCAGGCATGGATTACTGACAGGAACATAAAGAGAGAAAGCCCAGCAAGGAGTCACTGATGGGAGGCCTGCAGCCCCTTTTTCCTTTGTCTATTTTCTTTAGGTCCTACGATGTGTAGACAAGAATGGATAATATTTAATAATTAAGTGGTCCAATGGCTACCAATCCAAGCAAGTTGCTCCATTTTCTTAGACCTGTTGTGGCTTACAAATTTATAACATTTGTCAGTGACTAGAGGTATTTCATGATTTAAGCCGAGCCCAGAACTCAGAGTGTAGTGCTGGTCCACTGTTTCCTAGAACATGGTGGGGCTAAGGGGGCACTTAGAAAACTAGGACGGAATTGCCCTGTGCTGTCTTGCTTGTGTGCACAGCAGTTCATTGTCCACATGGCCTCTCACAGCCCAGCCATCCTCTTACTTTGGCATCTTAGGATCATCGTGACCTTGCTCTGGAGACAGCCTGGCTGAGCTCACCACTTTCACTGCCCTTCCTTGGAGTATGTTGGGAGTTATCACGATAAAATTTGGCCACATTATTGACAGTATTGAGCAATAAATTAACCCTTGCTCTCCCATAAGCTTGGTGCTTTTGAAGCCATAGACTTGCCATAGACCAAGTTCCCACACCCTTCTCTTTGTTGACGTCCTTTCCCACTCATTTTTGTGAGAAGAATTTCTCTTTCCTGCAAGCCTAGTCACTCTGGAAATACTCAAGTTGGGTCCAGGGCTTCCAGCTGAACTTTCCTTCTATGGAGACAGTGCCATGTAGCACTGCATTTGTTTAGTCTCTCCCCACACACTACCTGAGGACGGGGATTCTTACTTACCTCTTGGTTTCTATACCTTGCATGCACATAGAAGACAATTAGTAAATGACTGGGAAATAAATAATGTGATCCTCTCTTTTTTTAACACTGTCAGTGAATGGCTTACACCCCTTTAACATAGCAGGCCCAAGGAGTGTGAAAAGTAAGTTGGGTGGTTCAGCTCTTCCCTCTAAAAATAATAACTCTTTCCAGAAAGAAAGAGCAGGGGCACAAAACCACAAAGTGGTGAAACATCTCTGTGTCCACATTCAGGATTCCAAGGCTGTAAAGTGAGAGGTAGGAGGAGCAGCATGAATTGAGGGGTGGGGATGCACAGAAATCATAAAACTATGTGTGTATTTGCCATTGTTTGAATTTAAACTGTATTCAGAAGGAGAAGAGGGAGAGCCAATGAAGTTTGAAACAAGGAGACTATCGTGATTCTTTTACTTGTTCTTCATTGCAAAGTATCATATGGGTCTCAGGGTTTACTAGTCTGAGTGTCAGTTGTCAAATTTCAAGATAGGAATGGATCTAGAAAGTTCCAGGGATGACAGTGAATCTGTATGACTCCAGTATATAAACAACATATCTTTATTTTTTCCACAAACAATATTTCTTAATAATGACACTTACAGTTATCACTACCATTGGACATTTACTTTATACCAATTAATATTCTAGATATTTCACATATATCAACTCACTTAATGTTCCTGTTGACCATCTGAAACTGTTCACTGATAAGGCTCCGTCATGTGGTGCAAATCACATCTGCCCATCACTTGAAGCGTTCTGGGTCTTTTTGCTCAGTGTCCTGACAATTTGCCTTGCTGTCTGGAAGGCTGCAAGCTTACACCATAGCAAGCTTTCCTGGAGAAAGGGTGGTGGGCTTTGCCATGTGTGATATGAGAAAGACATTCCAGGTAATGACTGCTCTATGTGGTAGACGGTCCAAGTAAAAACCAGTGGAGACTTAGCCAGCCAAAAAGACATGTGCCGAAGTCTATTTATCCAGAAATTGGAGTTGCCACAGATAACTCACTAATAACATCACCCTCCCCCAGCCAATAAGCACTGTCCACAGACACACAATACAAATTACCTCTCTTAGGCCCCTTGTGGGAAGGACAGAACTAGCCTGGATAAAAATGACCACACACTGACATACATAATTCATTTTCATTTCTACAAAGGCACATGAAAACCCTTTGCTAGTTTGTACTGTTCTTTTACAGTGGACATAACATAGGAAGCTGCTCTCTACAGAATTTTCAAAAGCAATTTCTCTCGAAAACCAAATAGGGGCAAGTTTCTGGACTCCATCCATTTATTTGTCAAAGTAGAGTTTTTCTCATATAATACGTCTGAAATCTTCCTTTCTCTAGAGGGATATTGCTAGACTCTTGAATCCTAAAAAAAAAAGTTTGAAACCCCAGACCTACCTGATACTGGTCTCCTACAAATAACTTCAACTATAAAATGGGAAGGACTCAGTGATTACCTTATTTGCAATAATCATTTAAAGCAATACACCAAATATCCAAAAACTATTAAAATGTTGCTTTCCTCTGTGCACAGATACCTGTTATTTTTTTTTTTTATCAGATGAGGGTGATAATCTCTTGTCAGTTTATCTTTTTCTCTAAAAGTCAGTATTCAAGTTATATCCCAAAATTACTTAGGACACTTGATCAGTCTGACAAGCCAGTAAGATGGGCATTAACAACCTAGGTGAATTTAAGGAGAAAGTGATTAGAATTAGGAACATACCCAGAACCACACTACAATAGTAATACTTAAAAGAACTGGTTGTTTATCCTGCAGACAAGGTCATTTGTGTTACCTTTTTCAAAAATCTAAATATTTTTGTAAAAAAGAAAATATACATATATATGTTCTTTTTAATGAAGATAGGTAATAGAATTCACAATCACTATTGCAAAATACAGGGCAGCAGATTTTTGGAACAACTAGAGAAACAACTTTATAGTAGTAAAATATTTAGTTGACTCAGGAAACAGTGAGGTCGGGTGGAAGTGTTCACCTGTAGACAGGTTGGCCACATGGTGGAGATGTTGTAGAAGGTATTCAGGTATCTCCAGGGGTTGGCTCTACAACCTTGATAGTCCTTTTGAACTCTTAGACTCTGTAAGCTGACAGATTCAAAGTTATTTGTATCTAGTTTTGCTGTTTAAGGACTAGCACGAGGCAGGTTGGAGCTTTCAGAAAACTTCATAAGAAATGGCCATTGATTTCAAACAACAGAATCGCCAAATGCTACAGCTGCAATCATCCTTAAAAGAACACTTTAGCTTGGCACCTGTAGCTCAGTGGTTAGGGCACCAGCCACATACATCAGAGCTGGTGGGCTCAAACCCAGCCTGGGCCTGCCAAACAATAATAACAACAACAACCAAAAAGTAACTGAGCATTGTGGTGGGTGCCTATAGTCCCAGCTACTTGGGAGACTGAGGCAAGAGAATGGCTTAAGCCCAAGACTTTCAAGTTGCTGTGGGCTGTGACAGCACAGCACTCTACCAAGGGCTACATAATGAGACTCTGTCTCAAAAAAAAAAAAAAAGAGAGAGAGAGAGAACACTTCACATGATCCTTATGCTGAAAAGAATGTGCTGGGGGCAAGAGAGTTTAAATGACCTTCTCAACATCACTCAGCAAATTGTCACCAAGTCAGAGCTCAAAATTTCAAATGAGAGATAAGATACATATGTATATGCCGAAGAAACACTTCCCAGAGCACCCTTTTACAGAAAGAAAGCTGTAATTAATCTCTTCTCCTATACTTTACTTAGTAAATATAAAGTACACTGGCACTTTTATTTCTTAACTAGCCAAATGATCCGTGTTTGGGGTAGGGAAGCACAAAACAGAGTATTTAACTATGCACTCCTGTTCCTAAATTTTAGAGATAAATGGGCCTGAAACAGTATATTAGCAAGATCTTAGAAAGGTTGCAGGAAGATAAATCTTAACTCAAACTATCACCTTGGGAGACATTTGATAGGAGACTTGAACCTGCTAAGGGAATTGAGGAAATCTATTTTAGGTAAAAGTTGTCTTTTCTGGGCAAAAAGCAAAGGAAATCTACATAATACTTCTCACTGTCACAATGCAGACCAGGAGGCCAGTTACAGCAGGCAGTTTCAGATTGTGGGTAGAGTCAAGGAAAGTCCCTACCTTCAATGTTTTTATGGATTTGTCAAATAGTAAAAAGGAATCAAAACAATTATACCAAAATAATTGATAGCAACAAATGTAAAGACTAGACAAAACTGAGCAAATTATGCAGACGGAGGCATAAAAATCTGGGTTAGAGGGAAATGACCAATCTGGCTGGAAACTTCTAAATCTAATGACTTGTTCATACACACCAAGCTCCAGACTTCCAGCGCCATACACAGTAATTCAGGCAGTAGAGGTACTCAATTGATTAACTATTTGCACAAGCGGAACCCTAACATAAGGAAATGGCCAGGGCTTATGTCCCAGGAATCGTGATGAAGGCGAGGGCCAGCCCTAGGTGAAATCCAGACATCTTTCATTGAATTTTCTGCACTATAATTACATTACATGTTTTCACATCCATCTTTAAGGTGATAATGTGAATATCTCAAAGTCAAGATCTTTTGAAATCTCTCTTTTTGTGTGTGAAAAGCCAGAACTTGCTATAGAATAGATGCAAAATAAATTTTAGTTAAAATGAAGTTAAGCTATATTTCTCTAGTACTCCCTAGTGATAAGGAACTATAAATTAATCCCTTAATAAATTAAGTCTTCTCTTTCAAATATACCTGGGCACTAGGGGTATGTGTATGTAAACGTAACATGGAGGCACAAACATAACTTTAAGAATTTGTCTTTAGCCTCAATAAAATAAGTGTCTTAAGTTCTCCAAGATTCAGTCTCTTCAACTATAAAATGAAGGTACTTATCCTCCTATTTCCAGATTGTAGAACTGTGGTGAGGATAAAAAGAGATTTATATACAAAAAGTGTGTAGAACAATGTTTGCCACATACAAGTGTTTAACAAATGATGTGGATGGTCATTTTCAACAAATTATTTATTTTTATTTCTTTATTAAGACCTGAGTTAAGAAATTACTTTTGCTCACTTTAAGAGAAAAATCTGAACCAATTGGTCACCCTCTTGGAATCCAGGCAGGATTCTGATTCTCAGAGAGGATAAATCTGTAAGACCAGCAACTTAATATATATTCCTGTTTGGACCTGCTCTTCTATAAAACATTATGAAATATAATTCTGCTGTTTAATGGAATATAACACCTGTTAAGTTGGTGGGTAATTTTTGCAACGTGTAATATTTTCTGTCTCTTCCTATTTTTTCACTTTAACTTAATTCAGCCCCTGGCTATTATAATGCTCCAACTTCAGAGCAGGTTTTTCCCCAGTCTCTGTGTTCTGCTGAATTCTACCTTTATCTCTGCCAAAGAGACAATGAGAAATGAGATTGCAATGATCAAGGGCCTGTCCATCTCCATTGCCTGTAAAGATATTTTGGGTTTGTTCTGTTGTATTCATTTTTTAAAACTGAACACAGTAAAGTTTATATGACTAATAAGATACTCTACAGAATAATGGTGACCAGTTCTATCCAAATTGTCATGAAAGGTATTAAGTAATCTTTCCGCATGTCTGAGTAAGATTTCATAGTGTACATCTACCACATTTTGTTACTCCACTCATGAGTTGATGGGCATTTGGGTTGATTCCATATTTTCACAAATGTGAATTGTGCTGCAATCAACATTCAAGTCTTTTTTTTTTGTGAAATCTTTTTTCCTTTTGGGTACATACCTAATAGTGGGATTACTGAATCGAATGGTAGGTCTACTTTTAATTCTGAAAAACACACACCACAAGAACTCACTATTAAACTGGACCTAACCAATAAGCATACATGTGCATAAGAGGAAGTAAAAATCAATGGAAATCAAGGGGGAGAGCAAGGGGAGAAAGAGAAGGGTGAAAACTCACCTAATAAATACAATAAACACTTATAAACCTGACTCAAGCATTACAAAAATTATCCATGCAACCCAAAACATTTGTACCTTTGTAATACTTTGAAATTAAAAGAAGGAGGAAGAAAAAGAGGGACTGGAACAAATATCTGTTTTAAAAAAAAAGATACTCTACAGAGAAGAAAATAACTAATCATACGAAAACAATGTAAAATTCCCTAGACTAAAAGCATGGTAGACTGTAAATAACGAGCTGTCCTCTCTCTGGGTCTCCAGGGAGCCTTATCTGCTAATCGAGGGGGTTGGACTATGAGACTACCCAGGAGGTCCCGTGGACACTGATACCTTTCTCCTATGTGGACTTCCTCTTTCCTCCCTACTATTTCCACATAATTGGGGCTTTGAACGTTTAAGTATTAGTGGAAAAGAAAAAGATACTAAATAATAAAAGATGGACAGTAAAGCACAATTTGAATATAGAATCTATCTTATTTTCTTACTACAGATGCTTTTGTTGCACTAAATTTAAAAACACTAAAAATTAGTTTTTATTTTGTATTTTATGCTTGCTTACTCAATAACCAAGGGTGGAAAGTTCCTCAAGATATCAATATAACAAAATTCTTCAATTCACCTAGAAAATCTCATACTTCCTGGAAAATTAAGTAGTATTGGAAATCTTAAGTTCAAATTGGACTTTTATTTTTTTATTTTTTATTTTTTAGATCCTGCTTCATTCCCTCCCTCCTTCTGCTCTATGTCCTCCCCATTCCTCCCTCCTGTTTCCTCTACCCCTGATCAGGACTATAATAGTGTTTTATTATTTTTAGGAACATGTTAATTTTTATATATTGACTTCATATTAGTATGGAGAGAATTGGATATTTATCTTTCCATTCTTGTGATACTTTACTGAGATATGTATTTCAACTCCAATCAGGTAGATGTAAAAGATGTAAAGTCTCCATCTTTTTAATGGCTGCATAATATTCCATGGTATACATATACCACAGTTTGTTGATCCATTCATGGGTTAATCACACTTAGGTTGCTTCCACAACTTGGCAATTATTAATTGAGCTCCAATAAACATTCTGGTGCAAAAGTATTTGTGGTAAAATGATTAATGTTCTTCTGGGTAGATACCTAGTAATGGGATTGCAGGCTCAAAAGGAAAGTCTACATTTAGATTTTGAGGATTCTCTGTACTTCTCTCCAAAAGAGCTGTATTAGTTAGCAGTCCCACCAGCAGCATAGAAGTGTTCCCTTCTCTTCACATCCATGCCAACATCTGGTGTTTTAGGATATCATGATATGGGTTAATTTTGCTGGGGTTAGGTGATATCTTAGAGTGATTTTGATTTGCCAAATTAGACTTTTTAAAAAGTTATGTAATTAAGCTGCCACAGTGGCTCATTCCTATAATCCTAGAACTCTGGGAGATGGAGGTGGGTGGAGAATTTGAGCTCAGGAGTTAGAGACCAGCATGATCAAAAGCATGACCTCATCTCTAAAAATAGCCAGGCAGTGTAACAGATGCCTGTAGTCCCAGCTACTAGAGAGGCTAAGGCAAGGCAATCACTTGAGCTCATGAGTTTGAGGTTGCTATGAGCTATGATGCCATGGTACTCTACCAAGGGCATCAAAGTGAGATTTTGTCTCCAAAAATAAAGAAAGACAGAAATGTTAAATTTATAAACGTGATATAATTAAAAATTATGAAAATAGTGCACTTGAAAGAAAACAGAAAATTAAAAAGCATGAAATCTCATGAACAAAGAATATAGGCAATACACAGTTTTTACAGAAATCAGTTCAATGTAAATGGTATACTATTGTCATTTAACAACTTGCAAAGCATTGCAAATTGATTCTCTGAGAAGAGATGAGATGTGTATATATATAAGATTTTATATATATTATATATATACATATATATAAACATATATAATCTCACAGGTACTTTTGAAAGGAAGAAGGAAAGAAGGAAGGTTTAAAAAAAAAAGAAAGAAAGCAAAAGGGAGATTTCATTCATGAAAGATTGACAGTGAAAGGAGGAAATAACATAACAGAGAAATACCAAGTACCTGCACAGAGGAAGGCCATAGAGGTGTAAGACAGCTATGTCACAGAACCTGGAAAGGCACAATGGCATTAAAATGAGCCATTAAGTGTGACAGTAAATAAGGAAGCCCCAAAACAAGACATGTTCCAGTGTACATGGGATAGTAAGTGCACCCATATAACGGTGGTTTTGCTTCCAACATCAGGCAGTTCTTCTACACCACTCTAGTCGAAGATTCATTCCGTAGACTAAATGAGACAGACTTTAGACTCAGAAGAGGAAATCAAGAGAATTAAGTATAAGGAAGAGATTTCCTTTTCCCTTCCTTTACTAAATTCTAAAAATATAGTCAGTAATTCACCATGATCACCACCATTCCCTCTTCTAAATCATTCTCTAAGGTTCCAACTATACCTGCCTTAAGCAAGAAATTGATAGAGCATTCTTTAGAGAAAACTAGTTCCTGAAAATACACATCCAACCATTGTTATTTGGATCTATTTTAATGAAATAATCTGGAGCTTATCAGAAAATCTCATTCAAAATTTGACAAAAACACAGCATATGCACAGTTTTTCATAACCTTTATAATGCTTCATTCTCAAATATGAATGAAATATTAACAATTAACTAAGAAAACACTCCAGGCCTGGTGGGGTGGCTTATGCCTATAATCCTAGCACTCTGAGAGGCTAAGGTGGGTGGAT